>SMSR01009370.1:35846-164455 GCA_019453355.1 Ceratina japonica | reverse complement strand
AATGCACATGAGCTAACGAGAAATGAAATAATTGAACAAAGGATAACAAGTACCTTGCATTTGGGCTAGTATCTAAAGTTGAATCTTGCTCACTGATATTCAAACATCTTACAAAGCCAGTTGTACCCGATGCCTCTTCACTAGTCCTTAATTTACAGTTCCACGGAAATGGTTTTGGAGACATGAATCTCATTTTACTTTTCAGGGTCCAATCGATTGGGATGTACTTTTCACCTTTCACTGCCTCTAATTCCACCAGATCCTTGATCTTCTCAGATTTTTGAATTGCATTACTGAACGTCAAAGGACAACTTTCAAAAGAAGGTTCTGCTTCTATCACTTTTGGTGGATTGATTTTCAATAATTCAAACAGAGTACTGTCATTGCTAACTTCTAAGTCTGGAGGTGTTATATTTGGTTTCTTATTTGCCTCGTCCTTGACAAAAGGGTTTTTACGCTTCTTAGACACAAAAAGGCCAGGGGCTGGACTGGATTTCTCTGAAATCTCTGCGGTGGTCGAGTTTACACGCACGTTGTTGATACGTGCCTGAAGTGCACGTTTCCTCAGTTTCAAACGATGCAACTGCATCACTTCCTCTGGCTTCTTCCATTCTAACTTCTCTTTATTTTCCATTGTTGAACTCCGCGTTGATTAAATCATAAGCTGGTAGAAAAAGAGTACAAATATCGTCAACAACAATTATAATTGGTTCACAATTTCTATTAAATATTTGATGTTTCACGAATTTTTTAGTTTGTAAAATAATTTTACATACTTACTGGGAAGAGAATTATTTATTATCACTGTCACTATTAGTCAGGAAATATCGTCAATCGAATAAATGTTCTTTTGCCCGCCAATATAAACAATCCCCCCCGGACTCCAAAATCACCTCGCCCACCGAACAGCTGCAAGTTACAGCTGGTCACAGCACAGAGGAAATCGAAGGAATGAGAGTGTGCATGATCGGGATTTTAGGATTCCCGTATGTGGAAGTGCTGCACCAAGAGGCCAGCGCTGGAGAGTGGATTAGCATGTACAAGAACCCATGTACTAGGCATCTACATAAGGTAATCCTTCCCAGAATTAGCCCCTTGGTGCAGCACTCGTACAGGAATGAAAATCACGATATCCGAGGTGTGAGGCTCTCATTTACTTTAGTGATCTCATGGATATGGATCTCACGAGCAGGGGTGTGAGGGGTGTACGGTTGTGTTAAATGACGTTTAAAGAACCGAAACAGAAAGCTCAGTTAGCTAGTGTATTTATTGGAATACCGTTATCGGAATTGTTACATTTTTCATTCCGCGTCGTTCGTCCTGCTTAATCGAACGTCACGATCACGCGGCTGATACTGTCTGACACTACCTGACACTACGTGCCGATAACGCAAAATCAGAAGCGTCGTTTCACAGCTGATTCCACGCGGGATGATGATTATTCGATTCGCCGAATCGATGTTTACACAAACGGACCGGAATTTTTTTTAATTAAAGCGATTCGAATTCTACGGTTTTATTAAACAGAAAAGGAATTAAAATGGAGCCAGGTCAGAATCAGGTGCAAAGTGCCTCCAACACTGATGGTGCTGAAAATAAGGGAAGGTAATATTATATGTTATATGTTCAATTTTTGATAGATTTTACATGTCACCCAAATCGGTGTAACGTTATCCGAGTACCGATTGATATTTGTAATTTCTATTTTGTTAGACTGATAACACCTGATTTTTCTTCTAGCTGCTTATTGCTTCGATATGCTAGTCAAAATTCTTTGGACGAGAGTTCACAGAAGCATATACCCCGTGAAAGTGGAAAGGATAAGCCACCATACAGGAATCATCATCATACAAATCGGGCATTCGACGTTATCAATGAGATGAGAAAGTACGATATTTTTATTATTTGTTTTCTGTTGTATACTTGTTAAAAGATATACTGCAAAAACCTAAAAGTGTGAAAAAAAACATTGGGTCTCCTTTTAGGTCTTTTTAAATACTTTCATGTTATCTATGGAATATAAACAAGAAATTAATTCGATGATTATTCAATAGGAAAAATTTATTATGTGACGTGATTTTGGTAGCAGATGGAGGATTAGAAGTACCTGCTCATAAAATGGTCCTTGCTGCTTGCAGTCCTTATTTTTATGCTATGTTCACAAGCTTTGAGGAAAGAGATCAAGAGAGAATAACTTTGCAAGGTGTAGACTATTCTGCTCTCGAACTGTTAGTGGAATACGTATATTCTGCAGAAGTTCACGTCACCGAGGACAATGTGCAGGTGTTATTACCAGCCGCAAATCTTTTGCAATTAACGGACGTCCGCGATGCGTGCTGCGACTTTTTGCAAGCTCAACTGCATCCATCGAATTGTTTAGGAATTCGCGCGTTCGCCGATCTTCACAGTTGTTTAGAATTGTTATCACACGCGGACAGTTATATCGAACAACATTTTTCGTAAGCCTCTGAAATATATTTTTCCTCTGTAACGTTAAGTACTCTTCAGCGTTATTCACATGTCTTTCGTGCTACAGGGAAGTAGTGGACGGTGATGAATTTTTAACATTAGCCCCGCAACAAGTAGCCAAACTAATTTGTAGCGATCGTTTAATGGTACCATCAGAGGAAAAGGTGTTCGAATGCGTTATATCATGGGTGCATCATGATTTGGATAAGAGACAAACTCATTTAGCACAATTAATGGAACACGTACGCTTACCTTTGTTATCGCAAGAATATCTAGTGCAACGCGTAGAAGAGGAGCCGCTTCTCAAGGCGAATTTGCAATGTAAATAGCTATGTCGTAACGATATCGTTAAACAAATCCGTAACACGTACGTGTAATTCATTTTATGCAGGTAAGGACTTTTTGATCGAAGCACTGAAGTATCATCTGTTGAAGGGAGAACAAAAATCGTTGTTTAAAACTCCTCGTACAAAACCCAGGCAACCGAGAGGCTTGCCAAAAGTTTTATTAGTCGTAGGGGGACAAGCTCCGAAAGCGATCAGAAGCGTGGAATGTTATGATTTTAAAGAAGAGAAATGGTATCAGGTCTCGGAATTACCTACTCGTCGCTGCAGAGCTGGTAAATAATTGTCAGACTTGGAAACTATTAAAGCATATGATGATTTTCGTGAATTATCGTGTAATGTCTGACTTGTAGGCTTGTCTGTCCTTGGTGGTCGCGTGTATGCCGTTGGAGGATTTAATGGTTCCCTCAGAGTACGAACTGTAGATATTTATGACGCTGCTACAGATCAGTGGTCGCCGTGCCCTGAAATGGAAGCAAGAAGATCCACGCTGGGCGTAGCAGTTCTTGGAAACTGCATTTATGCTGTAAGCATTTTCATTTCTTTTTTTCAATTCTTCAGTGCTTTTCCATTGTATTACAATATTCAATTGCTTTTTAAACAGGTCGGTGGGTTCGATGGATCGACTGGTTTAAATTCCGCCGAAGTGTATGATCCGAGAACTCACGAATGGAGAATGATCGCACCGATGTCGACGCGTAGAAGTAGCGTCGGCGTGGGTGTAGTCAAAGGATTATTGTACGCTGTCGGCGGTTACGACGGAGTATCCAGACAATGCCTCTCCAGCGTCGAGTGTTACAATCCAGAGAAAGATCAATGGAAACCAGTGCCCGATATGACTGCGCGTCGCAGCGGCGCGGGTGTCGGTGTATTAGATGGGATTTTATACGCTGTAGGAGGACACGACGGTCCTCTGGTCAGAAAAAGCGTGGAAGCTTTTAATCCGGATACTAATCAATGGACTCCAGTGAGCGACATGGCTCTCTGTCGTAGAAACGCCGGTGTCGTCGCACTGAACGGTCTTTTGTACGTGGTTGGCGGTGACGACGGTTCGTCGAGCCTGGCGTCCGTCGAGGTGTATTCCCCGAGGACCGACACTTGGACGACCCTGCCGACTTCCATGGGAATCGGTCGCAGTTACGCGGGAGTCGCTATAATCGACAAGCCGATGCCGTCGACGACGTCGATGTGAGGATTACAATCCGCTGGGCATGCGACGGACCAAAGTACGGACCCGGGTGCCGAAACGTCGGATCAATCACGGGAAGCCGGGCCCAGCGGTGTGCAAGTCCAGAATCCGGAGCAAAACGTGCTTCAGCAATATCGCGGAGCGGCGGGTGGTCACAATTGCCAGGGATCGCGTTGCGTCTGCCAGAGGTACGAGAACGGTGAAGTGGCGGCTGCGGTGATGAATCAAAACAGGAACAATCAAGATGATAATAGTTATCAAAACGTGGGTCGTGGCGCGCGGGGCTTCCAAAATCGACCCGGTTCGGTGCAAGTACACCCGAATCTGAATCCTAATTATCAGAACCCTGTGGACTTGGTCCACAATTTCAATCGCAATAGGCAGCCGCAAGAACCGGAAGAGAATATTTACGAGAGGTTGGACAACGACGACGACGACGACGACGATGAACGCGTTGAAAATAACAACGAAGCTGCTCACAACGAAGCTGCTGGACAGAATAATCAACGTAACGTGGACAATCACACGTACGAGAGGATAAACGATCGATATTCTTGCGCCAATCGAACTTACTCCCGTTGCTACAAGTACCATATCCTGAACCACTATATCCCAAGTTTTTTGAACGACATGGAATCTAGAAATCAGTACGATCAACCGCGACAGTTCTATCTAGATTCCTCGCGGTTGTCAAATCAATTCTGTCAGAATAGATTAGGTAGATTAGGGCGTAATTGTTTTTCGACCGAGAACATTGCTTACGCGTCGACCGGCCGTGCCGTTTATCCGCTCGGTTACAACTGCGTGTGTTCGTTCTGCAAACACTTGGACACAAGATATTTGTGTCATCATTGTCATAATCTGCATAACAGATTGCGTTATCAGGACGCTTTCTCAAATAATTCGAGACATTACATATACCAGTTGCCAAGGAACTGCAGATGCCCCTTCTGCCGTGGCGAATACTCCCACGTGAAACTGCCTGTTGCGTCTTGCCACTGTAGAAACCCTAACAATTGTTCTTGCAGAGGCAAGGTCCTACCGAATTGCAATTCCGCCGCTCAATTCAGTAAATACCTCGACTGGATCAGCAGAGGCAGCCCGTCGGTGAACAATCCTCTTTACGCCACGGTCCACATTGCCAGACCTTCCGTATCGACTCTGAGGAACGCGAGTAGCGGTGCCAACGTGTCCGTAGAGCCGACGGCCTCGACGTCGAATACGTCGGCATCGTCCTCGAGCAACGAGCCTGGTACGTCGACGAGGCCAATCTTCCCTTCGCAAAACCCTTCCACTTCCTATCCCGTTTGCTCCGTTAATCGATCGGAGCGTCAGCACACGTGCGACGATTCCTGCATAAGAAATCAGAGCGGAAGCGTGGCCGGCATTTGCCAATTTCTCGGTAGATGCGAGAGGGCCGAATGCAATCACGGTAGATTGTCTGTACATTGGTTCGTAAATAGATGGTTCCCACCTTGGAACGTTCACTATTTCGATAGGAACGTGGACGCTGTTCCGCCGATGGAAGAGGAATCTCGAGAACAACAAGACAGTGATAGTGATGATACTTAATTTCGGTATGATAATATTTTTATATTTGATTTCCATGACCTATTGCCATTCTATTTTTTAATGGACTTTCCCCGTAGACGAAAGTACAATTTTATAATTAGCGATTTGCACTTGAATTCGGGTATTAGTATTCATTGCAATTTGAAGGAAAGATTTAAATATTGACAATAAAATTTGATTCTACTTCGAAATGTCAGATAGATTACGTGTAACAATAATCAAAGCTTTATTTCGTTAATGATGTACAGGAAAGATTCGAATTTTGATTCGGTTCTATTTTAGTCAAATTTTATCGCAGGATGATTTCCGAGAAAAATTGTGTGTTCTATATACAATATAGATAGGATCGTAAGAGTATAAGAATTGTATAGAAATTGTAATTTTTATAATTCAATTTCGTATGTGTATGTACCTCATTTTGAGCATCGTTGTTGAGCCAAAGAGAGAATGCTTTTGTCATATTTTTTCAATTTTAGTAATACGAAGCTTTTGAGAGCACAAATGCATTCTTTCGAAAAGACGAAAATAATTAGAGAGAAGTGTTAAGATTATAATTAATTAGTTTAAAACCTTTCGAATTCTATGCCATGGGCTGCGGCTAAATATGTTGGTAAGTAGTTTGAGTTTAATTAATGATTACTGTAAATAATAAGATAGTAATTATTTTAAATGACGATTGTTGAAAATAGTTTTATACGATTTACATATTGGACAGGATTTTGGGTTGACTCGTATTCTTCGAACAAATGGACACACATTATTAGCCAGTATTAATTCGGTTCGTAAAACATAATATTGAAACTTGTAACGAATATTCAGCACGTAATACACATATCCTTAATTGTTAGAAATTAATTCTTAGATAAGATGTCGAAGACAGGTTTGCGCCTAATATTAATGAAACATGTTGGGTCAATTTCTTTAAGTAACATGGACTCGAGAACAAACTTGCCAAATATACTTTCCTTGTTTAATAAAAACACTATAAAAATCTTCCATCTTTTTAATTCGTTCTAAGAGTTGGAATTTAAAGATTTAATTGCGGTTCAATGAGATTGATTACAGGTATGATCGTAAGCTCGTTGCATGTACATAAAGCGTCTGAGAAACCAATTTTTATATGGAACACGTTCGGCGTGAGAGAAATTTAATCAGTATTCTTGATTCCACGTTCGACGCAATAGTAACGAGACACTCGTATGAAGTACTTAGGACTCGTAATTGCTAGGTAATATACATTTTTTACTGTACTACGAAAGTGTGAGAAATAAAGAGGATAAATCTGAATTCCGCTTTCAAATTTATGTTCTAGTAACCCGCGCGAGACAATTTTGCAATAGTAAATGTCTTGACAATCGACACCCATTTAGGAAAAGTTGATCACTCCCCCATAAACGAAGGCCAACTGCTATCACTTTGGTGTTACAATGGTCCTAATATCTGTATTACGTTACTACGCTTAACGGCCAGTCTATCGCACAACAAAAGGAACGATTATACGCAGAGTCCCATTCAAATAAAGGAGGAAATCGAATTTGAATAAGAAATGTGGAAATAAATCGACAATGTATTTCCTGCGCGACACCAGATTCTCCTCCGTTACGATAAAAATCCGAATGAAAAATAAATAAGTAGCGGACGTAAGTGATTTTGGGTGTGGCCTGACATTTCGTCTTTCGACTTATCGCGAATTCGCACGTGAACGAAAATTATGCACACGATTCGTTGTGGTGATCGTCTTCGGGTTTCACGCCGACGCCGGTTCTGTTAACGCGGAACGACAAATGCCTATTCCGCGTCGTCACAGGACGCTGTAAAATGCTCGAAGAACGACGCAGACGGTATTGTGTTCCCCGTAACGGAGTGCAGTGCGCGGTTACAGGGGGATTTATCTTGGTACCGCGGATATCCAAGTATCACGGGTGTGGTTCTCATGGCCGAACGCGCTCGGATACGAGAATATACTTTGTCCCGGCAATGTTTTAACCCTCTCGTCGAGGATGCTATTCCCTCTTACTCCGTTCCAAATGTTTATATAACGAGATGTACAGATACAGGATATATCGAACGATCATTGAATTTCAGTGGACACTTCCCGGACCGGAGGCATTTGTTACGGCAAAAGAGAAGCACGAGCCTCTTGCGTCAGAATTGTTAATTCATTATGATCGATGGTCGGAACGATACTTGAAGTATGTGGGCGTTGGTCCTTTGCTTGTCACCTTCGAATGCCGATCGGTTTGAAATAAACAAAAAAAAAGGATTGAACCATTATTTGTATCTACTATAAATAGAAAACAATAGTAAACAGGAACACGTTTACGCCGGTGGCTCATTTCGTATTCTCAACCCTCTCGCGAAGCTCACGATTTACAAAGTTATTGGATCGTTTTCTAAAAGATAAAATGTATCGATCACGAGCGAACAGAAGTCGGTCGTTAAACGAGAATTTCTCTGGTAACGAGGAATTGATTGTCGTCGCGTTGATTGAACGACGTTGTAAAAATTCTCACGAGCTCGTTAACATCGGTTAGGAAAGGATGATAAAAGATCCGTAGTGGAATAATAATTTATCGCTACCGTTACGCGTGCACAGGCATGCGTGAATCACGGAATTGTCGTGCAAGTGCCATGTGTACACCGAGAAAATTACGAAATCTCCCCGTACGCGCCACGTGCGCGCCCCTTCTTTTTTTTTCAACGGGGCCCCGGTTCCGGCTGCATTCATAATCCCTAACGAACCAGTTAATTGTGTTAAGATAGGAAAATCCAAGATTTATGGCGTCCACTCGCGCGTTCACATTTCTCGCTTCGCTATTTGAATTACGTTCACGTTTTTAACTCGTGGCAACGATTTTGTTCGCCGACTTCTGCTTTTCATTTCTCCGGAATCGGAGGAACACGCTTCGGGCTGTTTAATATTTTTCGAGAAAACTGGGATAAAAGAAATGAAGCCCATAAAGATCGGATGAATAAAACGGAAAGTTGGAGAGCAGTTCGAAATGGTTATTATGTAAATTTCCAGAATTGAACCCGTCACCGCGGCGCGGGTATTATACGTTCATGCAGGATGGAAAGTGGTCGCAATAATTCTCGATCTCGTTCAGAGGCTTCCTTCTGCCAAGGGTAAGGAAAGGTGCCTGCACGTGTCCCTCGTACTACGGTTAGATCGCAACCGTTTGCAACTCGTTGTTCATTGTTGATTGCACAAGGAACCTAGGCATGTATCCACGGGCCTTTGCACACCAGGCATCTGGTCTGGTCCCCTTTTCTGCGGGGTTACGCCGCGCGCCGCGTCTAACGATCGCATTTATGCATTTATGGTCAATTCAGAGCGTGCGAAAGTGTAAAAAGAATTATGGCGACGGGCCGGCGATTAGATTCCGTTATGCGCAACGAAATAGAGCGGACTTTAGTTCTCGTTCCGTCGGAGAACATATTTGGGAGCGGGAATCTCTGGGTCGTTGATCCCGCGCGCGCGACGACAAAAATTGTCTCCTGCGGCAAAAATGTGGCCGCGGTACAGATTCTGCGAGAGGAACAATACGTAATAAAGCACGATCGTAAACGCGGTATGCGTCAAGTGCATCGGAACGTCAGAACCAGGAACGTGCATGCCGCGTGAATCGACACACGCCAGTGAACCCGAAGAAAAGACTGACAATGAAAGGGGGTCAAATCCATGGCATACGCGCAATACGGAATTATGTTTACTCTTTAGCTTCTTATCGCCCTTTGCATTACAGAATCTAAAGTACTTGGTGTGCTCCAAGGACTGGCGAACTCGCGATTGAGCAATGTTACACTTCCAATTAGGGTATGATCGCGCAAAAGTTCGAAGCGGTTGCAATTTATTTACGTTTAATTGAATACTGAATTGATCGTACAAACAACGTTCTCAAGTGCTTTTTGCGTATGCACGTTTTTGCACCGAATACGCCCGAGGCGGGCAAAGTCCTTACAGAGTGGGTGGAGCAGAATTGGCCGGAAGTCGTTTGGTCACCGATCGGGGCCAATATTCATCGGCCTTTCTTTCACGGCGTACGTGACAACCGAGTCGATTTTGCGATTCGACGGCCGAGCGAAACTTCCTCGAAATAAAAACAAAGAACGCTGTCACCGTCGCCGTACGCGGGTGTATCCGANTTTACGTTTAATTGAATACTGAATTGATCGTACAAACAACGTTCTCAAGTGCTTTTTGCGTATGCACGTTTTTGCACCGAATACGCCCGAGGCGGGCAAAGTCCTTACAGAGTGGGTGGAGCAGAATTGGCCGGAAGTCGTTTGGTCACCGATCGGGGCCAATATTCATCGGCCTTTCTTTCACGGCGTACGTGACAACCGAGTCGATTCTGCGATTCGACGGCCGAGCGAAACTTCCTCGAAATAAAAACAAAGAACGCTGTCACCGCCGCCGTACGCGGGTGTATCCGTACTCATTAATTTAGTCGATCGATTCTAGATCACATCCTGGTTTCTTATGACATCCAGGATGTCGAGACGTTATGTAAGCTGGCCGTTGTGCTTCTTCAGAAGTCTCGTATTTTCCAGTCACGTACGGTTCGGTAACGCGGCGCAAATCGAATTTGTTAAAAGGAAAAAATAGATCTTGACGAATCGTTAGTAGAATCTGGTTGAATCACAGTCACCGGTAATCGGAAATACCGCAGAGTACTTGAAGCGTCTTCAAACGCTTAAACTGTGCAAATAGCGATGAAACATGTTTAATTTCTTGAAATCGGCAGCGAAAAGTGTTGAGTATCGGCGAGCTGGACGACGCAGAAGGTGAACGTAGGTGGGCCTCCGGTAGATTCTGATACAGTTACGTTCTACGTGCAGAGAAATGAAAGGTTCTGGAGCAGCCAGGCCGTGCATCTATCCGAGCGGAGAAGGCACTCGGACGGGATAAAAATGTCTCTCGAAAGAGGAGAGGAGAAGATGAAAAAAGACGAGATGAACCGCGGACACGTGATAGGTGTTCACAGGCACCGGGACACTTCCCAGTAGACCGCGCTTACCGCCTAGGAAAACGATCTGACAAACGTTCTTTTCATCCAGTCGTTCTAATGAAAAGGGGAGTGTGTATAATAATAGTCCGCCGGGCTAGCCTTTACCGTTCTTTCTTTTCTTTCGTCCGGGGTCCGGCCGATCTTTGCTCGTCTCGCACAAACCGTGAGAGACCGAATTGCGAGATAGGTGCACGTGAGAAAGTCGTTACGCCGGTATTGTACTTAGGTGGAAATGGGCCGACGCTTTCAAACGGATTGCTTTTAACCAGCTCGCCGCCAACATTGTAATTCCAATAACGCTTCGCACCGAGTAATAATGATGAATAGCGCTATAATTAGCGATAATTGTTTTCGCGATTTCCAATAACCGATTTACCTATTGTTTCGCGTCCCTCGATTCGTTTTACTGACCGACTATCTTAACGACACGAATCTGATCGAAATTAAAATGCAACTGCAATTGATACAAATATTTACATCGACAACGCCGCAATTTTTATAGAAAGATTGATCTTTGTCAAATGCAACGAGTTGCTTTTAACCAGCTCGCCGCTAACATTGTAATTCCAATAACGCTTCGCACCGAGTAATAATAATGAATAGCGCTATAATTAGCGATAATTGTTTTCGCGATTTCCAATAACCGATTCACCTATTGTTTCGTCCCTCGATTCGTTTTACTGACCGACTATTTCAGCGACACGAATCTGATCGAAATTAAAATGCAACTACAATCGGTGGAAATATTTATACCGACGACGCGGCAATTTTTATAGAAAGATCGATCTTTGTCAAGTGCAATTTTTTATATAATACTTTCTCTCGTATAATATCAATTTACCGGTCCAGTATAAAATTGCGATTCGGGACATTCGCATTCGTCTCGGTAGATCATGATATTATGTCACCGGCGCTTGACGAGCTGTGTCATAACTTTTGAGATACGCTTGTAACGCACGAAACTAAACGAACGTATCTACATTACGAGTTGACGGATGGTTTTTATCTATCTCGCTGGATGCTCCACTGATCTTGCAAGAGAAGGTGAAGCAACGCGACGCGTCGCGACGTATCGGAATCGAAGGTAGGGAGTCGACACTGGGACACCGAGAAAAGAGAGGGACAAAGTGAGAGAGGACTTGCTACTCTTCATGATCGAGGAACACCTCTCTTTTATCCCCGTTCCGTGCAGGCTCGCTTCAAGTTAAAACGATTCTCTTTCAGTTGTTTCTCGCCAATGTAGCGTTTCGCGTCACACGCGCCTCTCGCCGATTTCGAAGAGCCGCGAGCCTCGCGAGACCGACCACGTGTCACACCGCCGCGTAATCGGCCGTCCCCACGGTTTTATTCGGGGCCCGACCGGGGCGTCCGCTCCCTCGTTTCATTTTCAAGTTCGCGTCGTTCGTCGTCCAACGAAAATCGTCCGATAGAGAAAGTGAAAGCGACGGAAAATTCGCGCGGTGCGTGTCGAATGTGCCGTAAGTTCGTTCAGCACTTTGGACTTTAGAAGTCTGGGAATTCCCAAATGATCGATAGGTCAGGTAAGGTTCCCATCGATTTCTCGTTAACTACGTATTCAGGAATTAAATCCGCTCGTCTAACGATATATCGGTTACAAAACTGCGCCAGCGAAATCGAAGTAGTGGAATATTTTGACAGAGATGTTTAACTACGATTAGCTTTTTTCATAATCGCGTCATAACTATAATTAATTGCCGATGTAAATGCATTCTAATCCATCAATTGCCAACGCAGAAAGTATCCGACTCTCTTGGCCGCCGAACGAAAAGCAGAAGCGTTCGTTTTGATCGTGCGAACCTGATTCATTTTTGGTGAAAGCAAGCTTTGCATACTCGGTTTCGAAGAAAGTGATTCGGCGAAAGTGACGGCCGGAACTCGGCCGGGCGCAGAATTTTGATCGATTCGGTGCTCGCTCGTTCTTGTTAGTCGCCGGATGACACGTGGTCCACGCGCGCAAATCTCATTCTCGTATTGGCGACTGCGTGGCCACGCACACGCCCACGCGTCTCGCATAATTATCCTCTTTCGTAAAGAGCCGCACATTTTTCCTATCTTCCGTTCATCCTCGACTGGCAATTGTTCAGAGATATTTCCCGGCCAGGCATACAAGAGTAATTGGAAACTGGCGCGACCTCATTGCACTTTTGCGCGAAGTAGATTACACGATATTCATAGAATTTCGTTTACGCAATGATTAATGCACGTGATGCAACTCGCGAAAATATCGATCTTCTTTTATCGTTTTAGGTTGATCTAAGAGTAAAGCGATGAGAATACCATACGCAGGAAATGAAAAGGAAAGGAAGAAGTCATTAATCTTCGAGTAATCTTGACCGGTATCTAGAAAACAGTTTGAACTCGAAACACAATCGATGGATGATCCGCGCGTCGATCATGTTGCCCCGTTTTAAAAAGCGGAAGAGAACGCGTCAGACAAACTGAGACGCACTCGAGAAATTATCGCGATAAGAAATTAACAGAGAAACAAATGAATCTTAAATCGTGTTAGGATTCGACACAGCAGAGACACGTACTTATTTAAGCGTTTGGCAAAAGCCACGAAATCCGGGTTCGCTGGTTGATCATGAAGTTTATGTTAATAAGACGTGATTTTCTACACGATCAAGATCACGATCGCCCGAGCTGAAAGTTTCGACCCGAAAGTTTACGTTTGAAGGGCGTGTTTCCACATACGCTTCCAACCGACATTACGGTGAGTCAAAATTATATATAACTATCATTTTATGTCGAGCAATCGTTTTTTTCAATAAACTAAAAAGAAACGTGAAACATACTTGTCGTACTCTTCTTTGGCGAACATAATAATTTTGTTTTTATAAATAAAATTTATATGAAAAAAAAAATACTCGATTTACAGGAAGAAGGAAAAGTGTGAAAAATGTCGTTGGTCAACTACAGCCTGCCGTATCACTCGGCGACGCCTACGCCGTTCTTCTACGAACAAAACGGAGGACAGGCAGTGAATAACCTTCGGCTGAACGCCGTGCTTCCGCCTGCTCCGGCTCCAAATTTCAACGAGCAGGAATCGTACCAAAACGAGCCGTACATACCACCTCCGGGCTATCAGCAACAGAGGCAACGCCAGACGACGACGTACAATCGGCAAAGAACGCCGAACTACGTCGAGCATTCGTCCTTTTCCTCGCAGGACGCCCGTTACTCGAATTATAATCAAGATTTCCGGAGGACGCAACCGAGGCAGCAGCAGCAGCAGCAAATGAGACCACCCCCGCCTTTGCCACAGCAGCAGCAGCAGCAGCAGCAGCAACCGCAGCAGCAACAACAGCAAAGGGTTCAAGTGGAAACCGATGACGGCGATAATTACAGGACGCAGAGAACGCCAGAAGAGGAGAGTTATCCAGACAGACCTAACGGGTAATTAAAATAACTCTAGTTTCTTATTATCATTAATTGTACTTATCTCGGAATTAAGAACGACGAGAAGAATTTATTGCGAAAACGTGTGCAATTACTAACAATGAGAATAATTAGATCGCGATCGGTGATCTACCGACGCGATATTTCCATTTCGGAGAACCGTTTCTTATTGTGCCAGCGAAAGCACTTTGCACGGCAACGTTAATTACGGCCGGTAATTATTTATGTAACGATCGGTCATACGTTTTCTCGTTGCGTGCCGCGCATACCGAATCAATTCCTGGCGAAGATCTCTCTCGTTCCTCCTTGTCTCGTAGGCGCCGGCCGTCTCATCGATCGTCGCGTTCCCCGGATTATGGTTGTATACACACACGCCGCCGTGCCATCCTTTATCGGCGCCCACCGACCAATCGAACGAACGTTCGGGGCGTACTGAGATCTTTTTGTTTGTTAAAGGTACACGAGGGTACACGGTGAAAGTGGACCTGGTACCAAAACTTCGATTCACGCTGTTTTAGACTACGACGACGACTTCGACGATTACTACGACGACAAAGACTCGGAGATCCCGAGGGACGCTCACGTAACGCCCATCCAAGGACCGATTTTCGTGAAAAATGGCTCGGTCCCCGTGGTACCGCTCTACTCTTATCCCCAACTGAACAATGGCACTTTCGTGCAGATCCCGGTGAGTCGAATTTTAATTAATCACGCTCTAATAGAGATTACAACGAAATTACTAAGCACTTTTTACGGCACGATAATTCTTCGCGTTTACGTTTGAATTTCATTTCGTTCGCGTGATTCTTACGAACGCGCGCGATAAAAACAGTGTGACTCACGGCTGTAGAACGGAAGAATTCGTCGCAAATAGAAAGTATTATACTTGAACTGTTCACGCACGAAACGCGAGCACGGAATGCACGATTAGGTTTCGTCAACGTTAGACGGCGGCAAGTCTGGCAATAAAATCTGCGGGTTTTAAAGGACGGCCGGAGCGGCGAGAAATTAGGCCAGCCGGCCGTCCCCCGGGCTCAAGCGATATACATACATATTTGCGCGATCGAAAAAAATCGTTTTGAAAGGTGATCGAACGCGGGTGTTCGCAGTTTCTATCACTGCCGTGACATTTCCCCGGAGCACCCATGACCCCGAGGTATCTTCCCTAGAATCTCGCGCGGTGCACACTCCGCATGCACCGTCGCCTGAAGTACACCTGCCCGCCTCTGTTTTGCTCGCGTCTCCTTTTACCGTTCGCTTCTCTCGCCGATTAACGAGAGGAAACGGTTTTAAGGTCGATGGGTGTATTGGCATTGAAACGGTAACCCCATCGGCTCCTCTCCTAATTTATTCACCGATTACGCTCGTTTCTCGGAATCGGCCCTCTCGGTCCGTAAACGAGACCAGACCGCGATAACGCATAAGATCGGAATTATTCAATTTAGAGATACGTAATTCGTCACTCGGCACGCGATGTCCGCAGCTTGAATATCTTTTACTGCGCGTAAAACGCGTTTAAAATTCGTTGCGTGACCGTCGATTATGAAACATAGCTGTAAGCCGACGTAACGGCGTAATGACCACGAGATCGGATCGCCAAGTTCAAAAGCGGTGATCGATGTCGATGATCTGATCGTTGAATGTTGCGAAGAGGTCGGCTATATGTATAATCGGCCCGACTCGTTTACGATTCGTGACAACGCGCGACGCTCCGTCCCTTTCCTAACTTTATTATATCATTTACATCTGCTTACCATTCGTTTCGCTAGTTAAGATATTCTAATTGAAATTCATGGAATACCGATGTTATGACACTTTTCAAACGCTGCCTTAGCTCGTTTTTAATCCCCGATCGGTTGCGTGGCTTCGCGTCTCTAATCCGACTTGCGACACAGCAAATGACCATTCGAAAACTTACACGAAATTGGAAATTAGTCGTTACGAAATGTAGATGGATATACCGATTTCTATTAACGTTGGACGTTCAACTGGTTCAATGTCAGGCCTGATACTAATACTTAGAATCTCTTGAAACGGCCCTTTCACTATTTCCAACGTAGTCGTAAAATACCGTGATCGCTACCTCGATTTGCAAACGGGTATCTTAATGTTCCAGAATTAATTGCGACAGTCGAGGAACGTTGAATCATCTCGCGCGATTCAACGATTTCAACGCGTTGACGTATGAAATAAGTTCTATTTAAATGGTTCACGAGCGCGACGCGCAGGCCAAGTTTCGAATTGAATTTGTGCGACGACGTGCGATCGACACGCGTGGACCACGCGGCAATGATTCATTTCTGCGCGGCCAATGCTCCGTGGCTCATATGTACTTTCCTCGTACGTATGTGCATTGTAAATACTTGGTACCAGTGACTCAAGTCACTGAATGACGCCTACTGATGCGACGGGGCGTAGGACGGTGATTATTAGCGAACCCGACTTCCGGTATAAATGAGCAATTCTATAATAACGTAGCTGACCGCCTGAACTCCGTTCATCCTCTGACATAAGCTATTCGCATAAACAAATTTTATCTGCACAAGTAAAATGTACATTTTTGTCGTCGAACAAGATTCGTTTATTATTTATGATCCTTGAAGCCGTGGAAATGTCTTTCAGCTTCGTTGAGGAAGAGGAACAGGACAGTAATTGATCAGAACCATAATTTATGCGTTCGCGTATTGGGTCTCAATTATTGTTAACGACACCCAAGTATTTCGTCTTAATTGTTGTTCGTAATAATCGTCTAGCTGCGAAACAATTGTTTCCTCGATGAAAACGTCCTTGCGGTCGCTGGTGGGTGTTCCGACTGCATTGCTAAACTGTATCTTACGTACTTGCAGTCGTAGCCGGCGTTATCATAGAAGGCATCTGGTACGAGGACGCGTAGGCCACGTTCGCCGTACAATTTGCAAAATACGAGAGCCGAACATCTCTTATCGCTCGTCTATTGCGTAGGTGTGAAGCAAATCGGCGCAAGAGCCGACGTTCCACAAGACGAAATAATGAAATTCGATAAACAGCGATTTGAATGTTGTGTAAAATCTGAAATTGATTTGACAAGTTTGGGCAGGATTTTCAAACACCGAGCGTTGTGTATATTTCTGCGCCGTTTCTTTTCCTCGAGCTTTGGACGTATACATATGTATAAACGGCTCGCGTGTGAAGTTGAAACGGCCACGTATACTCAACGTACACGTATAGGTACGTACGCGTGACAAGGCGTGGTACCGATGTCGATCGTTTTATCGAGCGGCCCTTTCCACGATTTTCCATTAAGATACAGCCACTTTGTCACCCACATATTTCTTATCTTTTCTATTCTCGCGCCGCGCCACCAGGATTATCGCATTTCACGACTTCTAATCAAACTATCCGATTTAACCCGTTACCATACTTTAACGGGTTTCACTCGTGATCAGAATTTTCTACCAAACACGAATACCATGAGTCAGACTCGTGATCATAATTTCATGCCAAACGTGGATATCACGTGGTCGTAAATTCGTGCCCAACGAAAATGTGCAAAGTTTCCTATAAGCGACGTGGGAATCTGCAAGACCTGATTTTTTTCAAGCTAAATGTTATTGCGAGGGTTAAATATCGATAGACAGTTGTTTAGAATGTGGGATAAAATCTATTTCAGATACTTTGGACCGCGCTCTCCGTTGCCTTGGGCGTCGAGTTGAGGGGAGACTTGGTGCGCGGCGTACCTTGCATCAAAAAGTACCATCAACTGTTCTGCCCTACTGCCGGAAACACGTACCCGATGTAATTACAATTGATACATTAAATTGAATAATTATTAAACGATCGCTTTTGCATCATGCCAATTTTGTGTTTCTTTCGAAGAGAGCGGATAGAACGTTTCATCGACGAGAACAAAGCATTGATGAAGAGGATGTACGGTGATTTTGAGATGAATCCGGCGAGGGAGCCTGGCCACCGGACGCGTAGGAGAAGAAAAAGTCGAGAGGCCACGAAACACGACCTTCCCGACGGCGGACCCAGTCTTCGCGACGAAGTCGATCCAGGAATCGAGCCCGACGGCGATTCGTTCTTCGCAAACGTGAGAAGAACCAGGAATCCCAGACAATCACCAGGGAAGAATCGAAACGAGAGTGGAAGGTACAAGGAATACGAAGTTTCTCATAGTTTTGAAAATTCATAAAACTTAGAAGTAGAATCTTTGTCAATTAATTTCTGATCGACATAAAATGGTTGAACGTTTTTCAGGGTCGACGCCTGCGAATCTAAAGTGGAAATTGTGACGCCCTATTGGGCCAGCAACAGTGCCGGAAAGATCCGAGCCATCGTGAACACGCAACACTTCGAACAAGCGATACATCAAGAAGTTTGCTCGTAAGTATCAAGTTCCAAGAAAGTGACGTTGTGAAATTTGGTCATTTTTAGAGAGAAGAATTGATTTTACAGAAAGACACAGACGAACCGTTGTACGGGGGACTGCGGCTGCGAGCAGAAGTACAAGTGGCATAGATTGCTCGCTTACGATCCCGATAACGATTGCAGAGGTATCTTCATGGACTGGTTCCTCTTCCCCTCTTGCTGCGTCTGTAGATGCGACCCCATTCCTAACAAATTTCCCCCGCCCAACAGTCGAAATTGAAACGACTCCCTCGATACTTCAACTCAGCATTGCAAAACGAATTGCAATGTAAATCAGTTTTCAAGAATGCGACGAAGTTCTTCGAGCGTCGTTAGACGAAGCTTTGTATAGCGTTGCAGTCTTTATAGGACTGCGTTTCTCGTTCGTTTAATTAGTCATTGATAAGGTATAGTATATGTATAGATTCGTACTTCGAAATCCTACTTATTTGTCACTTATTAAACTTATCTGTTCTGTTCCTTCGTACTTACTGATCCACGTTCTTCCCACTTCTGTCTTTAATTTAAGTATGAGATAAGCAAACGTACGCCATGTAATTCCAATTCTGGCGCAGCAAAATCGATAACTTATTAATCTATTATGGATAACTTAAAAGTAGTTAATTAATTCCTCTTTTGTATATCGCTATTTGTTCTTCCCTATATAAGTCTAGAGAGTAAATTTCGATGTACTACGTAGAAACTTGATCCCACAGGTAATAGTGTATAAATTAAAATATTTATTAAGTCGCAGGTAAAACCGTAGAGAATAAAATTTGTATTCCTATGTCTAGGTAGAACGACATGTAAATATTCAAAATAATTATTCGATGCAGATAAAATGATCTGAAGAATAAATGAAGCACGATAAGGTTTGAATTATAATAAATTTAATAATATTCGTTTATTACATATCGATTGTACTTTGACCTAAAAGTAAGAAAGAGAAGCGAATTTTTGTTAACTATAAGCATAAACTAAATCTACGAATTTAATAAGAAAATAAGAGAACGCTAATTGTATCAAATATTCGCTAGACGCGAAGCGAAAGCAAAATTTTGATTTATCCTATACATTGGACGGATTCCTGATAAGCTACTTTCTTTAATTTCTTTTTCCTTAAAGTAGTCACGCGACTCAAGAGGGTTATTATTAATATTTCGAGATTGAACCCGTTAAGAAATATCTACAAGTAACAAGTTAACAAGAAAAATGTTTCTAAGAGCAACGCGAGTGCACAGTTTTCCTGGTTACGAGGTACGTATTAAAAACTGAATCGACGAGAGTTATTTGTTCTACGACCACGTCATACGTGTCAGGCCTATATACAGACATGGTACAAAAATATTTCAATTAGTTTCCTTACGAAAATAATTCTAGACCGTGTTAGACGGACGATTAGATTAAGTAAAGCTTCTCAGCACGGTGACGCAACTACTCTAACGCGTAAACCGCTCTATTTAATACGCGACTAACGAGGTATGCCTAACTATAAAACGTTAACGAACTTGTCTCGCTCGATTTTAACGCGACGCCGTTCGTTACTCGCTGCTCCTGATTGAATCTGAAACTGTCTTGACAATTTTATTACTCGTTTATTGCTCGAATCGGTAAAGATAAGAAGGACTCGGACAAGTCATAAGCAAAATGATACACGTTCGAAAATGGTCTGCGGACTTTTATGCGAAATTAAACGTTTTATGATATCAATTTAAATTGCAATTTCTTTCGCGTACAAATACTTCTTGTAAATACGCCGAGTCCGCAGTTCTAGTAATCGCGTTTCAACTAATGCAGAGTCCGAAACGAATAGTGTTATTATCGTAGAGAAATCGATGTGAAATCATAAAAAATTATTCCCAGGTGATTATTGCTTCGGGAAAAAGAGAATAATCGTTGGACTCCCCGCCGCGTTAAAGGAAATTGTATCTCGATTGCAGGGAACGATGGCCGACGACGGCCAGCGCGGCGATGAAAAGCGGTTGCATAAGCGATGCACCCGTCGCGGAATTGCAAAGGTCGGTGCTGCAAATATGGCAGGATTCGACCGTGCCACGAGGTGAAATAGTCGCCGTGTTGCCGCAGGGACCGTCCGTGATGTCCGCTTCGTCGACGTTCGGGGTTGAACACTGACGGATCACCACTCGTTCACCGTCCTCTGAAACCAAACGCAACCCTCGATAACGACGTCGAGTATTAAAACCGGACGATCTCGATAGGGGCGAATTATTATCGGCGCTTCCCAAGATTCAGATCGATATTCTATTCCGAATGATATTCATAACGCTCACGATCGGTTCACGTGTACCGAGTACGCGATATATACATATATGTTGTTTCCGTTGTTTGTCAGCGCGGAGTATTGTTCGAATGATCTAGTGCAACAGGTTGTGTAACGACCATGATTCAAAATACGCCGAGAATCTGCGGAAGTAATTAGGCGTACAACGTTGCGCATTCGGTCAAATCCTCGCGAATAACTCAAAGTAGTTTTAGGATCTTTTAATAATAAAATGGTCGAAATATCCGAATCGAAGAAATAATGAAATGCGTGATTGAAATGAAATCGTTTAACGTTTTGACTTTGAAAATGAGAATGATTCCCGTTGGACTAGTGCCGATGGCCTCTGCGATTGTCATGAGCGTTATGAATGTCATTAATCCTATAATTCCAGTCGCGTTAACGCGATTACGCTTGATATTCATGAATCCACGTCGCGGCGACTGATTTTTCTTTGACACGGGCGTGGTTCCGACCTTGGTAACATGTAATTATCGCAATTACGGTGTAGGTGCACGTGCCGTGACTCACGGGTGCAACTTGGAAGACGTTGATCATAGGTTTACGCTATTTTCCAGGGTACACGCGAGCGTACAAATACTCGTTCTTACGCGTAGAACGTCACTCCCAATTAAGTAATATTATCTTTCTGACTAAGCAGGAAGCCTTCGCACACCGTCACATTTCTATGTACAAATATCGCGGTAAAACAGTTTGGCTATTATGCAATTTTGTCAAAAAACGATAGCCTGTCCTAAATGAGAGTTTAAAACTTTATTACTCGACGTTTAAAAGAAGTAAATATGAAAGAGAAAAATTATACATTCTTTTGTTTTTTTATAAACTGAGAACGAAGGTTGTTTAAGTCGCTTACCCTTCTTGATGATTTTCCGGCAGATGTGCTTCGAGGTGTCGTAGGAGCTGGCCTCGCACAGCGGCGTATGGAAATTGAAATGATGATCGGTAACGTTCAACGGATCGCCGCACAGCGGGTTCGTGTTCGAGGCGCAATTCCAACATCGTAATGCCAGACCTGTATCGTAACAAATCACGAAAACCTCAACATCGCGAGCAATTACGAGACCATTAACTATAACTGTGCGCCGGACGGTTTCATAAAACAGTTTCCCGCCAGCGGAACTACGTGTGTACGTGTTAAAACTGCTAGACTTGTTGATTTACAGAAATGTTTTACTCGCAACTGCATTTCCTCGCGTTATTATTCCATACCAGTTGAGTAATGAAACGAGTAATTAAACGTGTGGTAACTGTATTAAATCAGCACCCGAGGCGTTTCAAAATGGTTTACGATCAAAATGTTTTCAAGTTCCTACTTGGCGATAGAGTGACTCACGACTATTGCGCAGATTTTAATTCCCTGACACATAGTGGGTGATAAAAATTCTATTCCTGCCGATATATCCGTCGTTACTTATTATCTCATCGTGAGTGACAGAATTGCAATTTAAAAATAATACCTAATCAAAATAATATTTGCGTCTTCTCAATTTCACGGTTATACTACTTAAATCGCTTAATTGTATTCCGAGGAATTTTACAAATATTGCAGGAAGGTCAACCAGTTTTTTGCTCGTACCATTTGACCAAAAGTCCATAGAAACGCGTAAATATTTAACTTGCATGACATCATTGTCTACAAATAGGCACATATGAAATAATAAGAATTATTGGAATACTATGAGAAGAGGAAAAGACCTGATATCACCCATTTATTCTATATTTGTTATATTGTATGCTGTATCGTACATTTCACGAATAAAAAACTAATTTTCTCTATTATTATTAAAAATCGGGCTAATTAGACGCGTAAGCGACTTACCTGACTGCGCGAGTAGAATCAAACCGAAGACAACCAAAGTCCAGGACAATCTGGAGAACATGTTGCTACCAAAGTGTCTACCGATTGAATACGATTGTTTAGGCGCGAGGTACGATATCGCTGGTCTATGCTCGTCGATGAGGGAAAAGCGTTATAGCATGCGGTTCGAGAAATAGTGAGAGCGAAACTGGCAGCTTCACCGAACGTGTTCACTGTTCACTGCGTCACTGAAGAGAAGACGCTACACCCCCTTTTCGGAAGGCCTACACGCGGTCTCCTACTCCCATCCCTTCTTCGGAGGTCTCTCCTCGCTTCACGGGGCACATGGATCTAGCCGGGGCCCGTCCAATAACGCGGCGCGTATGCACATGCACGTAATCACCCTGTAACCCCTCCGTGGACAACGCGAGGAAGTAGGAGTCGTGAGCGAACACAACAGAAGAAGGAGCCTTTTAACCGAGAACGCAACAAGCGAAACAGTAATTACGGAGCGAGCGAGAGAAAGGAGCATTACTCAGGGCCCTCATTGCTCTCATTAGGACAATTACTAGACCCGTCCCCGTCGCCGCTGCGCTCCTCTTTCCTAGCTTCGCGCCAGAAAACGGATTATTTACGAATTTACGTCGCGAGCAATCGAATTAAACGACGTCAGATTTTCTCGTTTTGCGTGTTTCGACGTCGCTCATTTTGCACGAATCTCCTGTCGTCCGCGACGCTTATAGCTTTCCCCCCCCGACTAAAATTTTACCTCGTACTCGCAGAGACACGCGTCAGTAGTAAAGAACGTAATCGGTCTCCATTTTTTTTACCTCGCGTTTTTAGTGCGCTGGACGTGAAACGGATCGCAGAGCACGTACTTGACCCGCATAACTAGCCGCCTAGCCATAATTGTAGATCCTAACGTCGACGCAGAGCTAAGCCGAGCGCGATAAAAAATTTGGCAAATCCCGACGCGGCTCGCGTTATACATATGAGGCGCTTGCAACTCGAATTGGTTACAGATGTGCAAGGGGATTGCATGGTGAGCTTGCCGACTCGTTAAGAAAGGTTCGCTGGGGGTCAGGAGACCGTTTAACCCCGCGAGACATTACCGAATTGACTCGACCATTTGACCCCTTCTTCCCTTCGCCCAGATGCGTGTACACACGCGCGGGCGCGTGTGCCCGTTAGCCCGATTTCGTGGGTATTAGTCGGAGCATTTACCACCGCCGATGCAAAAGGTTATTACACACAGCGGACCGTGTCTCCCTGTCCATTCATAAAGCCATTTAATTTCTGGCTCGAAAGTCAACAGGCCTTTCCGGCCTGCTCGACGTCGGCGTCTTCTCTCTCGCGCGATACAAATGCGCGTTGAAACTGGAAATCTGGAAAGCAAGCACTCTCGTCGAATTAAATGAGCGAAAGGGGACAAGAGGAGAAGAACGGGAATAGCGTGCTACGATATTTTATTTTAACGATTAACAATTAATTAAAGCGGGCGGCGTTACGACACGCTACGGCGATTAGGATCGCGAGGAACACGTTGAAGTTTTCCAGAATGAATAAATCAGTGGAACTCTGCCCGTTGCAGGCGTAGCTCTTGCAGAAGAGGCACACGACGTTGGATCCTGGAAAATATTCCTCCTGTTGGCAGTATCCATCGATTTCGCGTGACGGCACGCAACCTCGTACCGTCACCAGCACGCCTCGATCTGCATCATTAAGGAAATAGTTGTTTCATAGCCTCACCGGCCTCAAGGTAACGCGACGAAATACAAAAACTCCGATCCTCCGAGTTTACCGATTCGATTAATTAATGCGACTATTCGTCGAACGCAACGAAGGATGGGAATGCCCGCCGTTTTCTTCCCAAAGTCTTACGACACGCGTACAGGAGGAAAATCTCGCGCAAACACNACGCCTCCATCTGCATCATTAAGGAAATAGTTGTTTCATAGCCTCACCGGTCTCAAGGTAACTCGACGAAATACAAAAACTCCGATTCTCCGAGTTTACCGATTCGATTAATTAATGCGACTATTCGTCGAACGCAACGAAGGATGGGAATGCCCGCCGTTTTGTTCCCAAAGTCTTACGACACGCGTACAGGAGGAAAATCTCGCGCAAACACGAGAACAGATTTTTACGCGGCTCCGTAATTGCTTAGAATTTAGACGTACGTACATGATCAACGCTAATGTAAACACATGTACATACGGACGTGTGTGGATAGTATATGCATACGGTTCGTGCACGTAACGGAGATGGGCGCACGCAACACCGATCTATCTCTGGATTCTGCTATACATTACACGCACAATCGACGACGGCTTTTAGACAATGTTGAGACTCGTTTCGAGGGCAATGCGTTAAGTCGAAATAAGGCGTTGCGAAGTAAGGATCGTTGCACTCCCTTGTATGGCCTCTCCTTAAATCAGTATTGCACTCGTAACACCATAACTCCCCTCCCGCGTGATCTTCGAACAAACAATGCAATTATTTCCTTAAATAGACCGATTTATAGTCTCGTACGAAATTCTCGACTTAGACTTTTATGTCCCCAATAATCGTAAAAATGTGACGCGCGCGTTCCGTCGTTGCACTCGTCGCTCTGCCATTACGACGTGTCGTCGGTACCGATTTAATCGATCTTTCGCTCTTTGTATAACGCACGAAAATCTAGAGGTACTTACCGAGATACAGGAGAAAGATTACTGCCGCCAAACTGACTTGGCCAACCATGTTGGCATCACTTTGGGATCTATGTGTGTATCATCCAAATCTCCTCATTACCTGTTATCTTATCTGTGTTAGTAAGAGGACAATAAAGCGGGCTACCTCCGAAGATGTTCAGCGGAATTGTAACCCGGGTTACGAGCACACGTCGGGCACAGTTTCCTGTAATTAGTCCCGTTTTACAAATCACGTTGTTACAGCTTCGTACATTTTATTGTATACGTCATGGTTGGCGCGGCAATATCGTGACGAACCAAGTTGAGGGTAAGCCAGTAGCGTTTCTTTATTTATATAAACATTAGCCAAACTCGGTTTCCCGTAAGCCCACTTCGTTTGTACAATAATACACGTACATACATGCGTTGTTATCCACTTATTCTATACATCGTACACTTATTGCTCGTAGTGTTTAGTGATGCATGACGCAGTACAATAAATGCAAATGTTTTCGTAGAAGTGAACACGCGGCACAGGCAATGGTTGTTGCGCAATCGCCGTGACGTCGTTAAATACATGGAGTCGTGGCAAATTCGAAGCTGTACACATAGAAAATCATATATAAATGTAAAAAATATATACAAAAAAATGTTTCNATAAATGCAAATGTTTTCGTAGAAGTGAACACGCGGCACAGGCAATGGTTGTTGCGCAATCGCCGTGACGTCGTTAAATACGTGGAGTCGTGGCAAATTCGAAGCTGTACACATAGAAAATCATATATAAATGTAAAAAATATATACAAAAAAATGTTTATTTCGCTAAGAAATTTATTGATACAGAAACTTTCTCGGGCGAGGCCTTCCTCGTCGCACGCCGCCGAACGTGAGAACGTCGGCCACGAACGGCTCCGTATACGTATATACCGTGAATATTAATGTGTTCGTTTTCAATTTTTTAGAACGCGCTATGAACCCGGTGAACTCATAATTTTTGCAATACATCGCCGAATGCGCGGCATGGTTACGCGGTGTCGTACAGGTTGGCAATGGCCGCGGCCGCGAGGACCGACGACAGGGCGAGGAGGATCGTCGGCGAAAGCGCGGCCGACCCGTTGCAGAGGTCGGTCTCGCAAAGATCGCAATACTGCACGGTCGTCACAGGGACGTGGAGCTTCGCTTTCCCCTCTATCGCTTTGCACTGGTCGATCGTCTCCGTGTTCGCCATCTGGCAGCTCCTCATTATGACCTCTTGCTTGTCCACTGCCAAATTGAATTAAACGCGTCCGTCACGCCGTCTTAATTAACAGACTCTAGCGATTTACCTTTGAGGATCATTTTAGCGCACGCCATTGGCACGGTCGACGGCAAGTGCGGGTCGTCGATTGTGAAAATCGGCTCGATGCGACTTAAGGTCTCGTGTTGCTTAAAGGTGCTCTCCACCCAGTCCCTCAACCGCTTCCCGGTGCATACCTCGGTTTCGATGTTGTGCGCCATTGGATCCGTGTCGCATCCGGGATTCGTCACCGAAGTGCATTTGTAACATCGTATAGGCTCGTCTGCGAAATAAAATTACCTCTTTCGTAAGCGAGAAGAAATACGAGAGGATTTCTCTTCCTTTGTAAGGACAGGAAATAGCACTCTCTCTCTCTCTCTCTCTCGAGTGCTAATCTGAAATAAAAGAGATTGCAGTAACGGATAACGTCACGTTTTCCTCGAACGACGATATGGGACCCATTTTTTTGTATTACGGTCCAACGATTCTTTGTTGCCCTCTGGTGTAAATATAATCTGTTCCCTCTGGCGCCGGGATCTTCGCGTACATATGTATGTATACCTATACATGATTCTACCCGACGAACGGAAAAACTCGTGTGCGCTGGAAATATTTGTAACCGAGCTCTACGGTGTCCAGTTCGTCCAGACACACGCATTTACTCGCTCCGTGTAGACACATAGTTATTATTTGGGTCGCGGTATCGCGGCGCCAAGACCCGTCGCGACGCCACTCACCCCCAACCCCGGCCCCGAACGCTGTAACTCGCAGTTCGACAAACCACGGTTAACCTACTACCCTTATGGCTTTTCGAGTGATTTGGCATCGATTTTCCCTCCAAAGTATACGACGGTATGTTTCGCGGATTTTCTAAAATGAATTTAGCGAACGTAGAAATGCTATTAAGTCGGATTACGATTAATTATAAGTTGTAGTACGTAAGTAAGTAATTATAGAATTTCTTATTTTTATATGAGATCGTGTATAATTTTTTGGTCCAACTTTGAAATTGACTATTATTACTAACCCTTTGGCTTACAGGTACGAGTAAGACTCGTGGCCAGGAATTTATGCCAATCTGACTTCGTTCGGACCAAATGTAAATAAGTCATAAGAAGCATACATTTTGTGTAAGTTCTCTACTTTAGCCAAATAAACGGAAGACAGTGTAGCTTAAAGGGTTAATGGAAATTTATATCCTTAGCTTCGTTATCGGTTCGTCAAATTAAGTAAATAATAAGACGTCCACTATTTCAAAACAGTACGAATAAAATGAAACGTGCTTCGTTATTTTTACGAAAATATAAAATGTAGAACGCGTAAAGCTAATAAATTACTCTGTTATCGGTCTATCGGGAGGAACACATGCCGAGTGATCGGTCATTTCCTGATTGCCGATGATCAATAACGATAATAAAAGAAAAACGGGCCGTCGTCGTCGCTCCGCCGAGCGGACGTTCTATTCTCACGAAAGTTCCTTTTCGAATACCAAGCATTTTCACATTCTTGCGCAAAATATATTCACCTGAACGAACGACCAAGATAAGCGCGAAACAAACGATCAGCACTGCGTTTCCTCGATACATCCCGAGCGTCGTCAGGCAAGCGTGTAAAGAGGAGTGAAAGGCCTTTTCCCCTGCCGGACGAAGAAGTTTACTCTCGGGTGGCGGAACGCGAACTGACGGAGGGTGAACTACTGGCGCGAGAAGGGGTTGTCGTCGAGTCGACAGCCTGATCGCGAGTATGAGATTGCGAGGTTCGCCACTCGCCGAGCCGCGCCACTCCGCACCTCTTTTCCTCCCCCTCTCTCCCCCTTTTTATCTCACCCTCCCTCTGTTTGCCGCCTCTACGCCGAGTAAATCGTATAATCGCGTAAATTTACCATACTTTTCTCGTTTGAATCTTTTAGACCGATCGCTATCAATTTCATCTTTATTCAACAAGGACAATCCTCGCTTTGCAAAGTCGTATTACGATTCGCAGGAATTTTTACTACAAGAAAATGCGTGTCGGAGTCGAAAATACGGTCGGAAAGAAACGGAATTGAAAAGATATTCCACGTATTCCGTCCTCCGAATGGAATTCCGCGGTGCACCTGTTGCAACGCTATTAAAAAATGTATACATGCCGTGATTAATAGCCGTTCTATCGGCTAACGGATGTTTCACCGATCGTGTCACCCGAACCATTGATCGAGCTTTTTGCGTATAATTCACGCGGTAAACGGATTCGGAGTACGTTTGGCAAGAATTCCAAGTACGATTCCTTTATGTTCGCGCGCACTGGCGGTGGGCACCGTGCGTATATAAATCGTGGTCGTAGCGTCGATTGACGCGGGCCAGGAAAGCGCGAACGTCCGCCTCGAAGAACGTTAATCGCCTATTACCCTAATTAAACCAGCCGTGGAAGAGACACTCGCGTTATTTTTAAGGTACACGTGATCACGTATACATAGGTATACCACTAGCAAAATTCCACCTTGAAACGCGTTCCGATGTTTAGAGTCGTTAGTACTTATTAGACGGAGCCGCGGAGTTAGAGCGAGGAAAAATATTGGTATCCCAGAAAATACCGACGTTCAACCTTCGCGATTCATTGCCAGTTATTCGAACGATTTCCTACTACGTGCTCCGTACTAAAACTGTTCTACTTTCAGTTCTACTCGCAGTTCTTCCCTGATCGTAAAATTTATCACGGCCAACTTTTGTAAACACACCCCGTGTCGTATAAAACTTTCGGAACTTCAGACGAAACACGGTTACCATGATTATGCTTTACGTTCCATAACGGTGATAACAAATTCGTGGATCCTACAGGGTATAGCAAGAGCGGCGAGTACCATAAGTCCGGGTACTACTGCTCTTTTTCAGGAGTTGATCAAAACAGGAATTCATCGCGTCGTCCGCGAGTTCCATTCGATTTATGCTCCCCGTGACCCGTTTCCCTTGCGATTTCTCCGTTTTAAAACCATTTCCCGTTTATCCTAAATAAATGGAACAATCATGGCTCGCGGAATCGCAGTCGGGTCAGCGCGGATGGAGCATCATTAATCATCGATCGTTTTCTTCGTCGCGTGGCCGCGGCATTCGGCGCGAGTACAAGATACATGGTAAAGAAAGCAGAATAAAGAGGAAAACGAGTGACGCGAGCTCGGCGCCGGGACACGGCGCGCGGCGTCTATCCAGGGCACCGGCGACGCCGTCTAGCTCATCGTCAGTTTTGAATTTAGCAATTACCACGAGATCTAGCACNGTCGTCCGCGAGTTCCATTCGATTTATCCTCCCCGTGACCCGTTTCCCTTACGATTTCTCCGTTTTAAAACCATTTCCCGTTTATCCTAAATAAATGGAACAATCATGGCTCGCGGAATCGCAGTCGGGTCAGCGCGGATGGAGCATCATTAATCATCGATCGTTTTCTTCGTCGCGTGGCCGCGGCATTCGGCGCGAGTACAAGATACATGGTAAAGAAAGCAGAATAAAGAGGAAAACGAGTGACGCGAGCTCGGCGCCGGGACACGGCGCGCGGCGTCTATCCAGGGCACCGGCGACGCCGTCTAGCTCATCGTCAGTTTTGAATTTAGCAATTACCACGAGATCTAGCACACGCTCCTCGCCCTGTTTTCTTAATCAACTTCCCTGAGCACACAACTTCCCCCTAGCAATCGTCGCAATACTATAAGGCGCTTTATTGGGTTTTAAACACTCGAACGTGGAAAATACGAGGGAAGCTCGTTTATGGATACGCGGATCTGTCATCGGGCCGCGTTAGCGACGCGACGAGCTAATAAATTTCGACCGAAAAGAGGTAATAACATTTTGATATCCGTTAGCCTAGTAACGAGTTATCCTCGCGGGGATGTTCTGTAATGCAGATAATGCCTTGGCATGCGTTCAACGCGTGTTGAACACCGTTTTCCTAGACAATCGACAAATCAAACAGTTTTTAATAGGCTCGCCGTCGCGTTTAGACGTCCAGCAATCGTTCCTTAATTAAACTATAACGTCGATTCCAAGTATACGAATTCGTCGGTTACAATGCGACGATGAGAATGTCCCAGTTTTTCTTTTATTAGCCCGAGTATCGTTCGTCTCGTTAATTCCGGGGTTTGTTTAGAAAGAAAGCACGGCCATGTATACATAACATAATGCACATAGTCGGTAATCCGCAAGCAGGAATTGTTGGTGCGCAATAATGAAAGTATGTATAGAGCTTGCGAAGAGTACACCGGCTCGAGCGTCAGGACGCTCGGCGCCACATAGCCGCGACCCAAATAGAAATAATATTGTCGGAGGGAATTCGGAGACGCTGTTGCGGATGATGGAGGACGAGGAAGAATGACCGTGCGTCGTGCATCACCTACATTTGCTTCTTCCCGGTCAGCTTTTTATTCCTCCGCCACGAGCTCCTCTATGGTCACCTCGAATCTGACGACTCACCCCTAATATTTCCATCGACGTTCCTCCGTTTTTATCCCGTCGACCCTTTTTACCGTACAACATATTTCCTCGTCGTCCTTTTCGTTTAATATTCGTTTTGTCAAAATTTGCCGCTGCTTAAAATTTAGATCGAACGAAGAGCTCGACGTGACGTAAGAAAAGCGTTTCCAGGAATCTCCAATTTTCCCGAGTCGCTTCTTATCTGAATCGACTCGATTGTGCAACGAATGCACAGGCGTTCACACGCTGGCAGAGGGATGAAACAGACGCGTATCGACCACGATTACGGGCGTTGTTTGCGTGGGATCCACCGCGAGAAATATCCTATTTTTCAGAGAACCGTTGCGCCGTCGAAGACATTAACCGAAAAATAAAGAAACTTTTCTCATGCTGATAAATCAGCCGACGACACCCACGACGGATCGTCCCTTTCGGGAAAGTTTCGCCTGCGAAGATGCAATAATAAGGACGACGTGGGTGGCCGCGGTCGGCCCGTCGTTTGTCGCCTGTTATTAACAATTTCATGCCAGCCCGGTGAGAACTTCTCGTCGATCAATTCATTAACGAGAGACATCGAAGAAGACGAACAGTCGCTTTCGATCGAATTGCAATATTTCTTCGTCCAATCGATTTTATTGTATCTTATTTACTTGTACAAAGTCCTGATGTTAGCGGTTTTCTAACTGTTTCGCGGCACAGGACGCAGAATAATTTACATAAGGCAAAACTTGGAAGCTCGCAACTACTGTGTACGCGTGTGCTTAACGAGTTTCTTGTGTTGTGCGATAATGAATTTCCCCCGCGTGATAATCGCGTCAGGTAGGGTTCCTCAGGAGAAAAATGATCAATTGACAGACAGCGTACAAGGAGATCGTGGTCTTCGACGAGAACCTCGTGGACCGGTTGCACCCCGCACCCTCGCACTCGCATACGAATTGATAACTATCGCGTACGTAACGGCCTCTGTAGCATTCCCTATCGGCGTTTCGCCATTTCGCGCATTCGCGCACTATAAAGTAGTCTCGGGTATTCATAAAATAATCTGCAAAATTGTAATCGATCTCTCGAGATTAACCCGAATGTTTTATGTCCTCAATACTTACATATGTACACGGCTTTCCGACAGAACGGTTGCGACGAAGGACAGGCTTTCAAATACCTAGCGTCCACCATATTGACGGTGCAGTCTTTGTCCTTTTTGCTATTACACTGATAGCATTTGGTAGCAGCTTTCGATTCTTCAACAAGTCACAAATGAATATACTATATTATCAAAAATAACTATTCATAAACTTGATTATTCAAAGTGTATCTCGAATGTAAAACTTATTTTGTGTATATGTATTTTATGACATAAAATACTGATGAAGTAAAATGATGGCAAAAAACTTTGAAAGTGTTCTCGTTCTTAAATGGCATATTACTGACAGTTAGTACACTCGGTTTTATTCGTACTAGGTAAAGTACGTTTCCCGTTATCTACGATTGGTAAANACTTATTTTGTGTATATGTATTTTATGACATAAAATACTGATGAAGTAAAATGATGGCAAAAAAACTTTGAAAGTGTTCTCATGGCATATTACTGGCAGTTAGTACACTCGGTTTTATTCGTACTAGGTAAAGTACGTTTCCCGTTATCTACGATTGGTAAGCGCATAATTATTATTTAAACAAGACTTACCTTTTTCAAATACAAACAAAAGCAACAGTACTCGTAATGCGGTTACTTTTATTCGCATTCTTAATTTCTTTTACGTTTATATGTACAATCTTTATCCCTTCAGCCGAAATCGAAATGCGCAATTTATATTAAGATGTTTAATTAGCATTTCCTATTTAAATAAGGCCTGAGGGATAACAAGGATGAATATTGATAACGGGGGTACCGGTTGAAAGGTTAACGATCATACCTCAACAAATGGATCATCTAGCAGAATCGAAGCGCGTCATGAAATATTCTATAGTACTTTTTACATTTTAAACAATCTGCTAATAATTGACACACGCGTCGCGTGGGTGAACCCAATTTGATTTAACAATTTTTCAATTACGGAACTTGGGATATATTCTTTCGACCCGAGCATGACAAAATCGATATAGTTACTTAACTTGTTTCTAAATTTATACTGTCGTTACTGCACGACAGTGTTACCACATTTTCGACGTACTCATACATTCGCTTTATTTCATTTTAATAATAATAATAATAATAATAATAATAATAATTCTTTATTACACGGACATTAGTCCATTATGACAGTGGATATAAATCTATAAAATAATCAACAACCATAAAAAGAATGAACAAAAGAAATTCAAGAAAATATACATAAACTTAAATAAACATAAAAAAGAAAAGAAGATTGAAGATACAATTCCGAGGTGTCACTGCGGGGACACACGTTAGAAAATTTGTCTTCTCTAGTCGTGGGTGGCTGTTCGTCGACGAAAATGCATTAGTAAATCCTTAAAAAAAAAGTGTGTGGGATATTTATCACTTAGAATATAATCACTCGGCATGTGTCAGGGACTCGGGTCGCTAAATAAGTTAAATGCTAATTGTAATGTGTGCGACGCGTAAAAAAATCGTAGGCACGATTTTCAAATCGGATTTTCTTGATCGATATCACGATCCTTTTCATTGATTAGAACGATAAAAATCGTTGAATACATCTTTGTTAACGGAAGTGCGTATAATTATTGCGATACGACTGGATAAAAACCGAAGCGAGACATTTTTTTGCAATCGATTCTACTTGTAGAGTGTAAAAAATATATGGGTCAAAGGATGGAACGGCGATAAGGAATCGTCCGCGTTCTTTTCCGTATTGTTCGCGTGCGACTTATTACACGAACTTCCATGACATTTCATGACGTTCAGTGTGTCACAGGAAAAGGGATATTATCCACTTAGCGTGTTCCAAACCACCACTTTACGCTCTATTTGAACATAAAGCTCTACGCACCGCCCACGGCCTTCCCTATTTAACTTCCCAGGCCTGCCTTATCCGTCAAAACAATCATACTTGTCGTCGTTCACGATCAAACATTTACATCATACGTAGAATGCAAACAATATTCCTCTCGTAATCATGATTGAACACGAATATATTATTTATTACAACAGACAATATCATTACCATATTCGAATGCAAAATTCTACGATAAAATATGAACGAGCGAGACTTCTTCTTTCTTTAAAGAAAGTATGCAAAAATCTTTGGCTCGCGAAGTGAGCGCGGCACCAAAAATCAATCCGACGGGCAGCATCCCTCCCGGTCGGGGGTGAGCGCGTTCCACCGTCAAAAATATTGATTTCCCGTTGGAAGAGGAGGAGGAGGAGCGCGGCACCGCGGGAGCGGTTTCCGAAAAGTTAGCGCGCTAGAATCGCGTTTGGGCCTTGGAGACTGCGAGCGTGTGGTATCGTTTTCCCGTGCGTCCCGCCTCGTCCCGCCGCTGTTAATGGTAACCCGCGCGCAATCACGTATTCACGGTGGTGTAAGCATATCTTCGCCTTAGCTCTGCGGGCTTGCGCTGCAATCGCGTCGCGTCGACGACGAGCAGTGCTTCAGCAACTGTCGAGGCCGAATGGTTGGCCTCGTCAACCCCTGAACAACATCTGTCTCTCTCTCTCTCTCTCTCTTTGTTTCTCTCTCGCCCCTCCTCCTTCTCCTCCTCCTCCTCCTTTTCCCCTGCGCGTCGGGGTGCATCTACGTTGAATCGGGCCGCTGCAAGTCGCGTGCGAGCACGGAGTGACCTACGAGAGGAACCGGCACTTTGATCGGTGAATTCGAAGGACAAGTGTCAAGACGGATTTCAACATGAGGCGATTGGTTCTCGGCCTTTGCCTACTGTTCGTTCTCGGTTTTTACGGTAAGCGTCGTCGGGCTCTCCTGGTTCAACGATCGGGGCGGGTTTACCGAGCTATCGATCCCCCGTAGTCCTTCTCTTCGGACCTACTTCCATCGTTTCCTTTGTGCACTGTTTTTTTTTTTACCTCTGCCCGCGAGCTCGAACGGCTTCGAATCATGTCGTTTATTTTTATTGCCGCGACATATACCCCAGTGCCGTTTTACGGTCGCTCGTCAAGCCGATCGTTTTCTAATTACGCGGGGACACGAGACGATTCGGCGATCGCCCGGGGTCCGACGGTTCGTTCTCTTCGTTTACGCATTTTACGTACGCACTCGCGTAATCCGTCGAGTTCAATTCGTGACCATTACGCAAAAAGTGAACCGACCCTCTTCCTCAAGTGTTTAAACGCTGTGTCAGTGGTACAACGATTTAACAATAACGGCTGCGTACGGTATTATACATTGAATTGAATAATGAAATCTGTACGCTGCGGGAAGTGTCGCCGCATTCCGCGATTTAATTTAATGCGAATGCACGCGGTGCATTACCGAGATCAATGATGACCAGGTATGCGCAAAGCTATCTTCCGTCGTGCACGAATTCCCACGACCCGAAGTCGCTTATGGAAAATTCTCAACACTGATCATTATTAATATCGACGTCGACGGCCGTCGTCGAGTTTCAGTCTCATAATCAAATTTCTTTACAATTATTTTTATATATACATATATCGGTGTTGTTTATTATATCCGTTCATATTTTATACTACGATTGTAACTTGAAAGAATGAATGGAGGAACGGGATTAGAACGCGAAGACAAGTGTACGTAAACTTATTCGTACGTCTTTCTAGGCCAGATGGCTGCATCGATTTTTATATCACTAGCTCGGAAAGTACAATGAACTCTTCCTTAGACGGCGCAGATCATTTTAAAACACGGCTATAGTCGCGAAACGCGATAGAATTAGACAAGTAGAAAATTAAAATGTCGGCCCACATAAACGCGTAACGGTAATCGATTATGTAGTTGTCATGATTTGGAGTATTCTTAGAAATATAGTTCTACGATCCCAGACTGTTAATCAACATATTATTTTCGTTTCACGCTGACCTTTCTTATCAACCGGTCGATAATGGTCATTCGTGTTCCCAGTTATTACAAAAGCGGATATGAATTTTCTCTACTATCTCGCGAGAGACATAACACTGAATATTTAACTACGAGCAACAATCGTGACAGTATTTAATTATTCGCGTGTTCCAGGTATAAACGGTTTGCAATGTTATCTTTGCAACAGCCACAACGATAGCCGATGCGCCGACGAGCATCCACCCGATGCTCTAAAGAAGGATTGTTCCGACCTCAAGGACGGCGCAAAATACACCATGTGCCGAAAGATTACGCAAGTCATCGAGTTTAGCGTTAACGGACGTAAGTAATACCTACCTGGATTATTTCATCTAAAAAGGGTTATTATCCTTTTTACCACGTTACATCACGTCGTCCCCTTATCTCCCGCAGAATTATCTTTTATCTCCGACAAGCTCGGCATTGTTTTAGCCCAGACGTTAGTTTTATACACCGATAATCCAAACGGCCGCGATTTTACATTCGAAACAAAAACATAGTTTTTAATCCAATTCCATCTCTCGCGTAGATGCGTTGATAACTTGTCATTCTGAATTTGAACGTCAGAATCAGTTATAACGCTGTCGCTATTAGCCTAGATTCTAGATTAGCGCGGTATCCTTATTACGCTTTGGAAATCCGCAATAACTACATTGGCGAGCATGTTACAATAGCGTGGCTCGGTTTCCAGCGGTCGGACCAACGTAACCCNACAAACGGCCGCGATTTTATATTCAAAACAAAAACATATTTTTTAATCGAATTCCATCTCTCGCGTAGATGCGTTGATAACTTGTCATTCTGAATTTGAACGTCAGAATCAGTTATAACGCTGTCGCTATTAGCCTAGATTCTAGATTAGCGCGGTATCCTTATTACGCTTTGGAAATCCGCAATAACTACATTGGCGAGCATGTTACAATAGCGTGGCTCGGTTTCCAGCGGTCGGACCAACGTAACCCGATACCCGCGATATCGATATTAATTACATTTTATAACGTACGATTGGATCGCGGATTTTATCGGCGCAAATCCGCGATCTGTCGACGAGTACTTATTGGTAAATTNAATCCGCAATAACTACATTGGCGAGCATGTTACAATAGCGTGGCTCGGTTTCCAGCGGTCGGACCAACGTAACCCGATACCCGCGATATCGATATTAATTACATTTTATAACGTACGATTGGATAGCGGATTTTATCGGCGCAAATCCGCGATCTGTCGACGAGTACTTATTGGTAAATCGGCTGTGTGTTTTCGTTCAGTACCGCCCGACAACCGAGTGATAAGAGGCTGCGGATGGGACGAGTCGAACTACAAAGGGAAATGCTATCAGAGAAGCGGGTTCGGCGGCCGTCAGGAGGTCTGCTCGTGTCTGACGGACTATTGCAACGCGGCGACGCCGAACGTCCCGGTGCCGACGTCGTTGATCATGTCCTGCGCCCTCGCCAGTGTTTTTCTATTATTCATCCGTAATTAAACCGAGTTTAACACAGCCAAACAAAACAGAAAGTTAACATAATCCCGACCAGACGAGGAGATGCATTCGAGATCGATTAGAGTTAGGGGGCCCGCCGGTCTTTTTACCATTGTCAAGAAACGAATGTATACGCGTTTTCCATGCTCAAATACTTGTTACACACTTATCAGAGGAAATGTATGTAGAAAAATTGAAGGAGCGTATTAGGTGTTTGAAGAGTCGGTAGAATTCGTGTTGCTATAAAAACGGAGGCTGGTGATCTCGAAAGACAGAGGGGACGAGTTAATGGGAATATGTTTTAATTCAGAATTCTAGAGACAGTGCAGTGGCTTCCTCCTGTCCGTTGAGTTAAGATTATAGTAGTTCTAGAGACGCACGCCGACTCCGGCTACCAGAACGTTTTACAGCTAAACTTACTATGAACGGGTGGACGACAATCTGAGTATACTAAAGTTAGGAGCCTCGGTTTTAATCGTTATTAACGGATTTTATGAAATGCTTTGTACGACGGGCAAAAATATACAAAATGTTAAACGTTAATTGTGAGAAATGCATTTTTCTAATTGACAAAAACGAAACGTCTGCGGACCAGTTAGAAGCGATTCGGAGAAGTTCTGTCGGGGGGAGTAATTAAACGTTTGCTGTGAAACGAGTCTGGGACCCGGGGAACGCTATGACTTTTGGTACTTTTTGCGAAAACGTCGAAACAGCTTGTCGATCGCTCCTCGATCGTTCATTAATAATTACGTACTATCATTGGAGACATCCAATTTAGGTGCTGAAAAAAGGTGTGGCGGCACGACGTCACATTGTGTTCACTTGACAATTTTTCTGCGTAGAGCTTAAGAATGATATTACACACACGTAACGATTTACGCAACTTGTTGAAAGTCTATATGTTGTGACCACGTTCGCGATGAAGAGGTGAGGAATATCTGTAACGATATGTTCTCGTGGCAAACGAGGAAAATATATCAGGTTTGCCGTTGCGGAGAACACCGAGGCCTATTATTATTTGTATCCCTGTCCCGTTGAGACTCGTCGCTGTACGAGATCCGATCCGATGCCGTTTCCAGTGTTCGAATCGGATTAATAAANCGAAACGTCTGCGGACCAGTTAGAAGCGATTCGGAGAAGTTCTGTCGGGGGGAGTAATTAAACGTTTGCTGTGAAACGAGTCTGGGACCCGGGGAACGCTATGACTTTTGGTACTTTTTGCGAAAACGTCGAAACAGCTTGTCGATCGCTCCTCGATCGTTCATTAATAATTACGTACTATCATTGGAGACATCCAATTTAGGTGCTGAAAAAAGGTGTGGCGGCACGACGTCACATTGTGTTCACTTGACAATTTTTCTGCGTAGAGCTTAAGAATGATATTACACACACGTAACGATTTACGCAACTTGTTGAAAGTCTATATGTTGTGACCACGTTCGCGATGAAGAGGTGAGGAATATCTGTAACGATATGTTCTCGTGGCAAACGAGGAAAATATATCAGGTTTGCCGTTGCGGAGAACACCGAAGCCTATTATTATTTGTATCCCTGTCCCGTTGAGGCTCGTCGCTGTACGAGATCCGATCCGATGCCGTTTCCAGTGTTCGAATCGGATTAATAAGTTCAGAATCTGGCTAATTCGAAAAGTTAGGTAGGTAATCCGTGGACAAAAATTCCCGAGCCGTACGTCAAATTTTTCTCCCTCGTTTCATTGTTCGTCGTAGAGAATTTTGTTTCAGATCGACAGCCAGTAATCTGCCATTTTTCTTTCGCGGTGTTCGTTGACTCCAGTTCCATAGATTACCCATTTCCCGTTTCTTCGATATGTATATAGAAGTTCGGTGCGCGTCGTTTCTCTCGTTCGCAAGGAATTTCTAATAGCAGTCTCCGCGCGACACAAAAGAAAAGCCAGGGGCTTTGCACACGTGAGCGAACCAACCATGTACATTTGTTAACTCGGCGAGAAAAGGGATCTCGGGGAGCTCGTTCTAATTAATTTAAACCCGCATGTTCGTTCGTTCGTTTAGAGTTGAAATTCTTTCATTTTCCGTTGCGCGTACTTAATTAAGCTCGATAATGATCCTCGATTACCTGCGGTAACCGTGAACACGGTGCGACACGTTCCGTCCGCGACCATCGCCGCTCGTCCGCAGAGTTCCCAAGTTCCGGCACAAATGGTCCGCTCGAGAGGAGTGAGAACGCGTTCGAGCATCAGGTAAACTAGACAACAAATTGTACGCTATCAATTGAAACCGTGGCGAATGAATCGGGGAGGTTAACGAGACGTCAGTTAAAACTCGCATAGCGGCTAGATTCATTTCGTTTATAAAATTAATTGATTCATTTTCTATAAAAATATTTTTCATCTATTCTCCTTTCTTTACTTTTGTTCAAAAGCCACTGTAATACGAAAAACGCTGATGTACAAACGTAGACCGTAAATTAGAGATCGCGGATACACCTGTACGTTGAAATCGTTGAGCAGACGTTGAGGAGAGCGAGAAGAGAACGGGAAGATCGTTTCTTAATCCGGGGTCAGGTGGATCATGCACCCCACGGCCGCACGAGCTAATCGATCGTCTATACAATCTTCGATTCCGTCCACGTCAGCCCCCACGTCCCTCCTACACCCGCAGCAGCAGCAGCAACAAATTATTTACGGTCCTATCGCTAATCCAACGTTAACGCTTCAGCCGTGCGGAACTAGTTTGCATCCCTCGTGTATTTACCCAGGAGCTCAACGCAACGCTGCCCCGACCAATCCTGTCCCTTCGCACGTACAAGGTTCAAAGTTAAATTATTAGAAAATCTGACCGCGCCAATGATTTCCTTTTAATGAATGCTCCGTAGACGGGACTGAATATTTCTTTAACGTTGAAACCCGTCGAACGACGTGCATTTATTTTAAGCAACGATTCAAGTTTTATAAGTTTCTCGTACAAACGCAATTCATGAATACAGGCAAGAGCGGCAGATGGCCACCCAAGAGTAAACTCGTTCGCAACCAGCAATACTGCCAACAACAACAGCAGCAACACATACAGCAGCAGTTATCTTATAACCCGAAGCCGTTGGTTCTGTACGATCAAGCGACGAACAATGTCCCGCCGCCGGCGCCCGCAGCTTCGTTTTTAATCGCGTCGTCGACGTACACGCACGGCACCTTTTCCGGTGACCAATACAACAATTCCGGAGTTGCGTTGATACCGCAGCCTTACTTCAAACCGCCGGACGTCCAGGCGTTCTGCCTGGTCCAGGACCGGCAGGGGGTCCCGCAACAACCGGAACAGTCCCACGGCTCGTATTATAACGCGGCGACCGCCTGCCTCCAGCCAGTGAACGGTAACTCGTTTCAGTTCCCAAACCTGAACCCTTATACCACGGCGACTTTTAACAATCAAATCACCGGCCCAGTTCAACCGGTCCACAATCAAATCTTCACGAATCCGCCGGCGGCCAGCCTGGTTTACGGCGGTCTGCGAAGCGACAAACCCGTCGCTACGAATCTCGACGCGCCAGTGAAATCCTCGCCGGTGAAAAACAAACCGCCTGCGAGCTCTCAGATCGGTGCCGAGAATTTCAACGAGTGGTCGTCGCAGACCATCGCCTCTTCCAGCAGTTTGTTTAAACCGGAACCGGACGATGAGAGCCAGGAGACCGTTACAAACTCGTTGGAGAAGATCGCGTCGAACGCTTCTACCAAGACCCAGGAAGAACATTATTCCGACGAGTCTTCGGCCAGCTTCGACTTCACCATCGAAGCCGAGAAGATGGTCTCGGCGCTTTGCAACATATCTTCGAACGACATCAGCAAGGAAGAGACGAAGAACGACAAGTCGAACTCCACGCCGTTGTTCAGCGGCGCCGGAGACACCGCGTCCAACAAGAGTGCCTGGTTCACGGAATTCTGCTCAGATTATGGTACCGGTACGTCTGTAGCGGTCCAAACGGACGGGCCTTGCACGGACAGGGCCCAGTACCCGGAGATGCTGCGGAAAGTCGTTTACTGGGGATGCACCGAAGCGGAGATCGTTTTGAACAACGGCTCGAAGACGAATCCCAGATGCGGTTGGCTGAGGAACCTCTCGGCCGCGACCAGAACCGCCGTCACCAAGTCGTCTACTTGTTTCCCGATCTTCGCCGGCGACCGCGTCTTCGTCGGAGACTTGATAAACGCGTTGCTGCGTATCAGCAACGGCTGGCTGATATTAGACAACTACCTGAACAAGCAACATTATCCGAGTCTGAACGAGAAGTTCGACTGCGAGCTGGTCAGGTGCTTCCGGCTGTGGGAAGAGAGCACTCACGAGCTGTTGAATCAAGTGGTGCACGCGTTCTTGAAGCTCGAGGAGAACGGCGAGGGCCCGGGCTCTGAACCACTGAAACCAGAATCATTCGGAACCTCTTTTCCAGGTGACGTTTCAGTGTACACGAACCGCGATTTGTTCGATCCGTCCGCGAACACCAAGCAGAAGGATAATAAAAAGAATAGTCAGGAGAACGGTCCGGGAGCCGGGGGGCTGAAAAACGTTTGCCTGTACCAGGAGAAGCAGAAAGAGTCGAAGCTGCGAAGTAAGTGGACCGTTACCGAGAACCTAACGATAGATAGCACGAAATCCGTGCCTGATATGTTCTCAGGGCACGCTGAAACCGGCCAACCGAACAGTAGATTTCGGGCGCGGGGCTGCGCCGCGACCACCGCCAAGGACGCCACGGCGCAATCGTTGAACGCGGAATTTTTTCACCTCAGGAGCAAAGTTCTGATCGAGAACAACCAAGAGAACAGACAGTGGTTCAAGGAGAAGAAGCAGGAGTTCGCGGAGAACAAGCAGGAGAGAGACAACGACGCGTTTCGAATGCAGAGGCTCGACGAGAGTTGCGAGAGCAATTGCGCGCATAAGTGTCTGTCCAGGATGGAATCGTCGTTCCTGAATCCTGCGATCAGTTTAGAATCGATGTACTTCCCTTCTGGCAACGATCAAGACAGTTTCTATCCAAGTTACGTCTGTCCTCCGTACGCGATGGACGCGACGTATGGTAACAAGAACCTGAAAGGGTACGATCAGAACAAAACGAACGTGGACCTGGTGTACGTTGGCAAATCGTCGACTGGTCAATTAGAGCTGGCAGCCGTGCCAAAAGATAAAATGACGTTGCTTAGTCAGATCGAACCGAGCATCCCGGAGAAGTCGTCAGAAGAGATGACTGCAAATCTGTCGGCCTGGTTCGCCAGCATGCGGAGCACTGACAATCGACAAATGTCGTTCATCAACTTGGCCGACGGAAACGCGGAAACGGGCGTGCCTCGAGGTTCGCGCGCGGACATCGCGAAGAACACGATGGACCTCGGTAACTGTATCCGACAGTTGCAAATCGACGCGAATCGCCAATTCCAGACGTTGCAGAATATGCAGAACGTCCAGGCCGCGCCTTGGAACGCGTACAATTTGATCAACAATCGAGTTCAAGTGCAACAGGTGCCCGAGGAGTACGACAGTTCCGAGGACGTTCGAGTGTACATGAAACCGGGAAGTTACAACGTTCCCAAGAAGAGGCATCAGCGGAGATCTAATCGCCGGCTGGAGAACGCGTGCCGGAACGTGGCCAACAGCTCCGCTAATCACCGTGGACATTACGCTAATAAAGAAAAATCGTATGGTCCTGCTTCGTCCACGCCTGTCTCTCGACCTTCCGCGCCATCCGTCCCCGCGTCCAGCGTTAGCAATCCCGCGAACACCATGAAATTACCTTTCCCTGCGACTCCCATTGTACCGCCGCCGGCTTTCTCGTTGGAGAGTTCGCCGAGGATCTTGAAACGATCCGACGCGTCGAACTATACTACGTCCGAGGACGTCACTTGGAAGGCCGCTTGCGCTTCAGCCGAAATCTTGTTGGAAGCGTTGAACGTGAAGGAGGACACGGTGTTGAAGAGAAAGGAAGTCGGCGAAAACGTCAAGGAAGATGACAACGAAGACGTGGCCTCTCGAGCCGCGCAGGATCAGGACAAATTGGACGAGAGTTTCAAGCATTTGAAAGATAACAACGATTGCGGCGGTGTTTCGAGTTACGAAGCGTCCGAGGATGACTCCGGTTCTACTAATCATTTCTCACCGAACACGAGCATCAACGAAGTGTCACAGTCCTCTGGTAATAAAAATGGTAATACTTCTTACGCAAACGTTTTTGTTTGAAATCTGGTCCCTCGCAATTTCTCAATAAATCATGTATATTTCGTGTATCCTGTAAATATCGCGCAGCATCATTCCGCCTCCCTATGCCTCATCCCTTTAATACTAGAAGAACGGATGCGATATTTTCATTCCGCTCGAACGAACTGTTTTATATACGCGTCAGACGTCGGACGTTCGACGACGTATCGAGACAGCGGTTCCGTTCTTCCAGCATTAAATATCGCAATATTTTACGCAGCTACCCATTAACAGGTTCTAGTAAAATGAACGTAAAAACGGACTCGTGGTTAATCAAAACTTTGAACAACGCCAACATGGCGAATAAACAGAAGCGACGAAAGAGCAATACCGTTCGCAGCTCGGAATCGTCCAACAGTTCCGTGACGGAGAACGAACAACCGTTGCCGCCGGTCGTGTCGCTGGTAACCAACAGCACCGTGACCACGGTGGCGACCACGACGACGGTGAAGAATCTCCAGCAGACCGTCTGCTCGAGGAAGAACTCGTGCGTTTCGTTGAACAACGACCGAACGTCCGAAGAGACGGAACGCGTCGTCGGGAAGGCCACTTATTCCGAGACCGTGCGACGCTGCTCCTCTTTGAGCACGTCCTTCACGGAGAAGAAGGAATACTGCAAGAAGGGCAAACTGAACATCGCGAACGTGTCGACGATCTGCAGCACCGTCGTGCCGATACCCGGCCGAAAGTGTCAGAGGAAGGATTTCGAGAAGTCGTATTACCTGTTGCACAACAGATCCCGCAAGTGTTCCGGTAAGAGGACGGCGAAGAGCTGCGATGACTCGCAACCGGAAGGGCGGCCGGCGGTCAAACACGGGAAGGACAGGGAGAACTCCGTCGAGTTCTTGGACGGGAAGTTCGGCGGGAAGACCAGCGACAGGGGCTGGTCCGTGTGGTACAGCTCGAAAAAGAAGCAGAGCCTGAGTCCGCTCGCGCTCAGCAAATTGGAGACGATACATCAGACCGTCTGGCAGATGGAGGAGGCCGAGGTTTTCAAATGCCCGTCGAACAATAGTAGCAGCCAGGCGTCCACGCGCACGGTAAAAGATCAGCGATCGCACGGCTCGCCAGGGATCCTATCAGGAAAATTAATTGCTTCCTTTTAGATCGAAGATTATTACAAAGTGATTAAGAGTCCGATGTTCTTGGAAACCGTTGAATACAAACTGAAGAACCGGGTCTATCACAAGGTGGAGCACGTGGTCAGAGACTTCCGTCGCATCGTCTATAATTCAAAATTGTATCATAAGGTTCGTAATCCGTTTTCCCCGTCCGCCAATGACACCAGTTCTTACGACGATCGTTAACTTCCCGAAGGACGATCACGATCGAGTAAAAGTAATTGAAACGCTGTCGAGGAAACTGGAGGATCTGTTCGAGGAGCACTTTGCCAGCTGGGACTTGGAGAACGTTAGCGGGAGTCCGAGGGATGGTTCGCCAGTGGCGCATCGATTCAAGGCCGAACGGCAGAAACCGGTGACCGGACGTTACTGCAAGAAAGCCCCGTCGTCCTCGTCGGTAATGGAAAACGTATAGTAACGCGCGTTCCACGTTCAACGACGACGTTACGCGTCGGCAGCTTATGTTATTATTAGATTAACGGATAACATTGAATTTGTGTAAAACTGTTAGATTCGAAATCGAGTATACCTGTAAGAATCAATCGTAATCGTACGCTCTAGTCATGCATCAGTTAGGTAAGCGTTCCACGATTCTGTTTTTCTTCTTTATCACGATTTGCGCCCGTTAAAAACATTATTCAAGTTCGTTCTCCAAAGCTTGGTCTTTCGACACACACGCCCGTATAAAATATCTTAAACGCGTGACAAACGATAGTTCTTTTTATATCGCCGATATCATAGAAAAAAGAAATAGTAGTACACTAATTACTTAATAATGGTTATCATTAAAAAGGAAACGATTCGATTGAAATACCATAGGGATAAAGCAATCATCTATTTGTACAAACGTGAAATAGGAAACGAGAAAAGTATGATAGTATCAAATTGTAACGTCAACGAAATAAAGAATGAATCAAGTAAGACGTTTTGAAGGTAAGAGTAAGGGGGCCCGCGTCGGCGTGGCGACGCCGACCACGCACGCGTGGCATAATCTATAAAGTTAATGCGTGCCGCGCTCACTGTCAGTCGTGCCGCCGTTGGCTCGGCCGTCTTTCCCTGTCGTGCGTGGTAGTGCTGTTCCGAGTAGAGTGCACACGGTAGATTAAAATAATGTCAAACGCCGAGGGAGCGGGAAGATGGCCGCCGAGCGGTAATTTCGCGGTGCACGGGCGGTATTGCCTGTAGAACGGTGCGTCTCCTCGCTGCCCGCGTTCCCAAGAGATTTACCGGAGCCGCAACGCTTCGTCGTGCAATGTGACCGACGACGTGTGCTGATCGCGACCAATCGCGACCGTCCTGTGAAGCAGACCGTGTCGGGAACGGAAGGACAGCCGACGGAGACGGACGGCGAGGGAGCGACGAGGACGGGCGTTAGAGAGAGATCGGAGCCAGTTCGCACGTAACGAGACTGCAACGAACGTAGAAGTAAGAGCGGTTCATTGCTCCGGTCCGACTTGTCGCCAAGATGGATTGGGACTCGCTCACGATGGCGAGTCTTCACCTGACAACTACCGAGCACCAATATTACGAGGACATTTTTAATTACTGTTGCGAGAGCGGCGAGAGCGTGCCGGTGATCAGAGTGGCCGAGGTGCTGCGCTGGGCGAATCTACCAGGAGTTGTCACGATGAAGGTAAATCCTTGCTTACATACGTAGCCCGTCAGCTGTTTCCCAGTTTTCTGTCAGACGCGCGAGCGAAACTCGCTGGCTGTGTGCACGCACCGGGAATCTTGCGTTCGCGATCTGTTTAAATCCCAACAGCAGCAGCACGAGTGGGCGTTCGACTTGTCGAACGAGCAATATCGGCTGGTAGTAAAAGCTTGTGAAGGTTAGGCTTAAGTAACTGGCACGGATTATAGGCACTGCATAATTGAAATTTAATTCAATCGCGAACAGAACAGTCGGAGTGGAAAATTAATCGGACCAGTCTTGCTTTTCGCGCGGTCTTTAACGTTCTCGCTTGGGAATTTGTTGAATTGCAACAATTATCGATCTGGACGTTGCGCTTGGCATTTTTAGATCGTAATAATCCAATTGATAGTATTAGGTCGGAAATGAAACTCGGTTAGGATAGTTCGGTGAAAAGAAAATACAATTTCATGATTTTCTATCTCATTCATCGCCAACAAATGTTCTGATTTTGTAGATATTGGATCTGTGTTTTGAAACCGAAGGGGCACACATCGGCACTCATCTTGGTAAAAAACAGTTCTTTGTACTATTAAAACTTGTGGCAGCTCATCAAGCAGGACTTACCATACACAAGGGCATAATCACCATGCCTCTGGATGTTATAACTTTACCGAGATTTACTTGGCCAACGTCTCGAGAGGAGAACNTGCTTTTCGCGCGGTCTTTAACGTTCTCGCTTGGGAATTTGTTGAATTGCTACAATTATCGATCTGGACGTTGCGCTTGGCATTTTTAGATCGTAATAATCCAATTGATAGTATTAGGTCGAAAATGAAACTCGGTTAGGATAGTTCGGTGAAAAGTAAATGCAATTTCATGATTTTCTATCTCATTCATCGCCAACAAATGTTCTGATTTTGTAGATTTTGGATCTGTGTTTTGAAACCGAAGGGGCACACATCGGCACTCATCTTGGTAAAAAACAGTTCTTTGTACTATTAAAACTTGTGGCAGCTCATCAAGCAGGACTTACCATACACAAGGGCATAATCACCATGCCTCTGGATGTTATAACTTTACCGAGATTTACTTGGCCAACGTCTCGAGAGGAGAACGGTAGAAGAAGCTCGGACTCGAATAGGGCAATGAAAGGTCGCTCTCATGCCGTCGAGAGTACGACGGAAAGTGAAAGTGACGCAGAATCTCCTCGGGAAACTGGTGGTAGTACAGATTCACCGACCCCGACAAATAGTGTGATACAGGAAAGGAACAATGACATAGGTGGTGAAACGATACTGGACTCTGTGTCCGGAGGCTGGCAGGGACTGTTGGTGTCCGAGGAACAGAGGCAACTGTTAGGGACCGAGGAGGAGAGTTCAGAGCGTCATAGCAGCGACGAAGGTNGCAGGGACTGTTGGTGTCCGAGGAACAGAGGCAACTGTTAGGGACCGAGGAGGAGAGTTCAGAACGTCATAGCAGCGACGAAGGTGACGGCNCGACGTTACGCGTCGGCAGCTTATGTTATTATTAGATTAACGGATAACATTGAATTTGTGTAAAACTGTTAGATTCGAAATCGAGTATACCTGTAAGAATCAATCGTAATCGTACGCTCTAGTCATGCATCAGTTAGGTAAGCGTTCCACGATTCTGTTTTTCTTCTTTATCACGATTTGCGCCCGTTAAAAACATTATTCAAGTTCGTTCTCCAAAGCTTGGTCTTTCGACACACACGCCCGTATAAAATATCTTAAACGCGTGACAAACGATAGTTCTTTTTATATCGCCGATATCATAGAAAAAAGAAATAGTAGTACACTAATTACTTAATAATGGTTATCATTAAAAAGGAAACGATTCGATTGAAATACCATAGGGATAAAGCAATCATCTATTTGTACAAACGTGAAATAGGAAACGAGAAAAGTATGATAGTATCAAATTGTAACGTCAACGAAATAAAGAATGAATCAAGTAAGACGTTTTGAAGGTAAGAGTAAGGGGGCCCGCGTCGGCGTGGCGACGCCGACCACGCACGCGTGGCATAATCTATAAAGTTAATGCGTGCCGCGCTCACTGTCAGTCGTGCCGCCGTTGGCTCGGCCGTCTTTCCCTGTCGTGCGTGGTAGTGCTGTTCCGAGTAGAGTGCACACGGTAGATTAAAATAATGTCAAACGCCGAGGGAGCGGGAAGATGGCCGCCGAGCGGTAATTTCGCGGTGCACGGGCGGTATTGCCTGTAGAACGGTGCGTCTCCTCGCTGCCCGCGTTCCCAAGAGATTTACCGGAGCCGCAACGCTTCGTCGTGCAATGTGACCGACGACGTGTGCTGATCGCGACCAATCGCGACCGTCCTGTGAAGCAGACCGTGTCGGGAACGGAAGGACAGCCGACGGAGACGGACGGCGAGGGAGCGACGAGGACGGGCGTTAGAGAGAGATCGGAGCCAGTTCGCACGTAACGAGACTGCAACGAACGTAGAAGTAAGAGCGGTTCATTGCTCCGGTCCGACTTGTCGCCAAGATGGATTGGGACTCGCTCACGATGGCGAGTCTTCACCTGACAACTACCGAGCACCAATATTACGAGGACATTTTTAATTACTGTTGCGAGAGCGGCGAGAGCGTGCCGGTGATCAGAGTGGCCGAGGTGCTGCGCTGGGCGAATCTACCAGGAGTTGTCACGATGAAGGTAAATCCTTGCTTACATACGTAGCCCGTCAGCTGTTTCCCAGTTTTCTGTCAGACGCGCGAGCGAAACTCGCTGGCTGTGTGCACGCACCGGGAATCTTGCGTTCGCGATCTGTTTAAATCCCAACAGCAGCAGCACGAGTGGGCGTTCGACTTGTCGAACGAGCAATATCGGCTGGTAGTAAAAGCTTGTGAAGGTTAGGCTTAAGTAACTGGCACGGATTATAGGCACTGCATAATTGAAATTTAATTCAATCGCGAACAGAACAGTCGGAGTGGAAAATTAATCGGACCAGTCTTGCTTTTCGCGCGGTCTTTAACGTTCTCGCTTGGGAATTTGTTGAATTGCAACAATTATCGATCTGGACGTTGCGCTTGGCATTTTTAGATCGTAATAATCCAATTGATAGTATTAGGTCGGAAATGAAACTCGGTTAGGATAGTTCGGTGAAAAGAAAATACAATTTCATGATTTTCTATCTCATTCATCGCCAACAAATGTTCTGATTTTGTAGATATTGGATCTGTGTTTTGAAACCGAAGGGGCACACATCGGCACTCATCTTGGTAAAAAACAGTTCTTTGTACTATTAAAACTTGTGGCAGCTCATCAAGCAGGACTTACCATACACAAGGGCATAATCACCATGCCTCTGGATGTTATAACTTTACCGAGATTTACTTGGCCAACGTCTCGAGAGGAGAACGGTAGAAGAAGCTCGGACTCGAATAGGGCAATGAAAGGTCGCTCTCATGCCGTCGAGAGTACGACGGAAAGTGAAAGTGACGCAGAATCTCCTCGGGAAACTGGTGGTAGTACAGATTCACCGACCCCGACAAATAGTGTGATACAGGAAAGGAACAATGACATAGGTGGTGAAACGATACTGGACTCTGTGTCCGGAGGCTGGCAGGGACTGTTGGTGTCCGAGGAACAGAGGCAACTGTTAGGGACCGAGGAGGAGAGTTCAGAGCGTCATAGCAGCGACGAAGGTGACGGCGACGGCGACGGCGACAGCTCGTTCCCACCCGAAGAAGTATGGATAATTAGTGATGAACAACGTGAATATTATGCAGCTCAATTCGCGCAACTGCAACTGAATCCTGATGGGCTGTTGCATGGTCCTGTAGCCAGGACGTTCTTCAGGAAGTCTAGACTCCCTTTAGAGGAGCTTAGTCGCATTTGGCAACTAGCTGACATCACCAGAGATGGTGCGTTGAGTTTAGAAGAATTTTTCGTAGCCATGCATCTCGTCGTGTTACGAAGGAATCACGTGCCTCTACCCGATGTCTTACCCCCGTCCTTGTTAATTCCTTTACGTAATCAAAAGACTGGTCCACCCCATATTCCGTCGACCACGACCCAGCAAGCTGTAACGCAAAAAACTCCACTGAACGTATCTAACAACGGTAGCGCCGGAGCTGCCGGTGCGGGTACTGGAACTCGAGAAAGGAATAAGGAATGGACGAAATTCGTTGACTCACCGACCGGGACGAGCAGCTCTTTGACTAGTCCAGGCTTGCAGTTAGTGAATTTCGATTTTCAAAAGTCTGACGTTGAAAAGGATCCGAAAATTCTACATCCTGTCGCGTTGCGTTTAACTCCTGAAGCGGCGATTCTTGCTTCCGGGGCTAACGGTAACAACAGCATCACGTTGGGGGACGAGGATCTCCAACGGACAGCGAGCGCGCTGGCACAGCAACGTCCTCTCATAAAAAAGCCACCTCCGCCCCCCGAAGAAGCAATTATCGTAACTCCAAAGAAGGAACCACCGCCTCCGCCACCACCCAGACCATATAGAACACACGCAAGAAGTTCTAGTCTTGATCTTAATAAACTAGGTATATCTTGCTACCAATACTCTGCGATAACTTTTCATCTGTGGCTGTGAAAGCAAAGTTTTACGCTTCAAACTGTGCGCGTTCTTGTAGGGAAAAATGGTCAAAGTTTCCTCGGAGCGCCTCCGCTAATTCCACCAAGAATCTCTCCCGGAATGGTAAGTAGAACTGTTCGTCATTCATTCCACAATTCCGCGTACATGAATTATTAATAACGAAACGTACGTTTAGTTAAGCTGCTTTTAATGGATTCGCATAGTAATATATTCAACGTTGACAATGCTATTGAACTCAGAAAGTTATGAAATTAACAGGCGAAGTCATTGTTTTTATCAAGAAAACTTTGTCATGTATCTCTACTACAGAGTTCGCCTCGAAAATTGGTCGGTCAAAAGAGCGAGGGAGAGGGGCAAAGAACCTTAAATGAAAATCAAGGTTTTGTCGCTGATTTTTCTCACTTTTCTCCCAAGAGCGAACTACCCGAAAACACATCCTTGGAACCTCCGCAATCACAGCAATTCACGGGTGTTTGTGGTGCATTTCACATTTATAGAAAACCAAGTCCAAGTACGTATTTCAATTAATTTCGTAATATTTCTATACGAACTCCGAATCGCATTATTGTCACATTTCTGTGCTTCGTTTACAGAACGAGATGGAGTAGAGGAGGACGCACCTAAGGACGAGCTCGAAGAATCGAAGACATTGACGTTAGAGGAGTTGCGGGAAAAGAACGCTGAACTGCGACTAGTTTGCGAGGAGCTGACGCGGGAATTAGCTAGCGCGCTTCAAGAACGTATAAATCTCCGGGCAAAGCTGTTACTTCTAACATAATCCAATTTGTTATTGTTTGTAAAGACTCCGAACTGTGAATTACTGACTTTTCCTAAATTCATCGTAAAATCAAGTATCTCATGTGTCATGCTAGTCTAGAGTATTTCCTTTTTGCAATGTGTTTCGTCTATTCATGATAATTAGCGTAAAAAAGAAATTACGAGACGAATATCGATAGGAGCTATCTAATGTTGACTATTCGATCTATTTCCTTGCTGTTCGAAGCATTAGTTCATTGTCCATTTACATATTTTCAACGTTTTAACGATGCGTGTTTTATTAATGCTTACCACTGTTCGAATTACTACGTTTCATTGGGAAAGAATAGATGTTTTTACTGTTGGAAAGAAGCGTCGTCGACAAGAGATGATGGTACGTTATTATTCGTAATTTATCCTCTTTCATAGACAATTCCAGTGTGCATTATTAGAAGCGTGGGTACAAATATCGTAGCAACATCTGCCACTCTCTAGTATTCAAATGTTATAGCATTTTAATGTTTAAAATAATTTTAAAAACTTATATTTTTTATGTGTAAGTACTACGCTGAATTGCTGACAAAGAAAAAATAGTTCTTTATATATCGAAGAGTTCTTTAAAAGTTAAATGTTCNGCATTTTAATGTTTAAAATAATTTTAAAAACTTATATTTTTTATGTGTAAGTACTATGCTGAATTGCTGACAAAGAAAAAATAGTTCTTTATATATCGAAGAGTTCTTTAAAAGTTAAATGTTTGTGTCAAGCGATAGTGAAAAGCTTGACGGTCATTGTATACTGCTGAAAACGAGTGATGAACGTTTATTGTTTACGGTAAGAAAATAAAACTGTATTTTCGTATTACTGTACAACCAAATTTTTCACAGCATGGCATGTAACTGATTGGTACCTATTCCTAAACGAAAAAAAAATGTTACAATGTATTTCATTTCGTGATAATTGTACATAGCGTATAGAATTAAAACAAGGAATGAGAGAAAATGAAGTCTGCAGGAACAGAACACTCAGAGAATAAAAAAATATACTTTGAAAAGAAATGTTATATACGTATAATACCTTGAATCGATTTGTACTTTGACTCTGTATCTATTTTTCTTTCACTTATTGTTAGCTACGAGATCACTGTATACTACGTGTGCTGCTTTCAATCGTATCAGAAAAATATTACACTTAATCGTTTGCTTGGAAAACTGACAATTCCATTTGCATATATAAATTGTACAAAAAGCTAATTTAACGTTGCTGAGAAATGTTAACAGACTATTCCTTGTGCCATACGGCACGATATTTAGCGATATCGCGGCCGATGTTGCAGCCATTTCTGGCGGCTAAAAACTTGTGTTAAAAAGTTACGCGCGTACAAGTAATTCAATTAATAATCGTGCGAAAAAGAATTTCTCTTCGTAAGTGTACAGAAATTGTATAGAAAGTATATGAAGTTGATTGTTAATTTACCCATTCCTATCCATGTAATTCTGTAAAAATGTAACGATATACATAAAGATAAGACCTGTTGGAGAAATGAAATAAAGCATTGTCTTAATTTCGTAACAGTTTTAATCGATGTCTATGCGTATGACAATATTTCAGAAATAAATCACAAGTTTTTATTAAGTCTTAATCGTGAATGTTGTCGATGAATGAATAAATTATCGAAAGCAAACCTGTGCTTACAAAGAATAAAATGATTTACGTTCCATACACAACTATGCAATTCGTATTACATGTATATTATATTTGCATCATTTTTAAACTGTGGATAAAAGCTCCGATCAATTAACATTTAAAGAACCGAAAAAACTTACATTCTTTTTGTACTCGTTTAATAATCAATGCCTATTCGTTACAATTCTATTAACTGTGCGAGAAAAATTGTAATGCTAAAATATTCTCGATTTCATACGTTCGTTTTCGGAGTTGATGATTAACAGAGATATGCTCATATAATAAACATTATTATACGCACATTTGAAGTGTAACGAACGACGATCTCTTTAATCTTTTGTTTGAATGTATTTGATCAAGTCGATAACGCGATTTGAGTAACCGAACTCATTGTCGTACCACGAAATTAACTTGACGAAGTTGTCGTTCAGAGGTATTCCGGCTTTAGCGTCAAAAATACTGGAGTGGTTATCACCGATGAAGTCGGAAGACACTACTTCGTCTTCCGTGTACGCCAGGATACCCTTCATCGGTCCCTCGGCAGCTTCCTTGATCTTGGCCTTGATGGCGTCGTAGGACGCTGGCTTGTTAAGTCTGACCGTCAGGTCGACGACCGACACGTTATGGACTGGCACACGGAACGCCATGCCAGTCAGTTTGCCGTTCAGAGCCGGAATGACTTTGCCGACAGCCTTGGCTGCACCAGTTGCGGCAGGAATAATGTTTTGTGCGGCGCCGCGTCCATCTCTCCACAGCTGTACAATTAAACAACATAAATTAAAGGAGGCATCGAAAAATGGAAGTGTGAACAAAAAATAGTATTGCAAAACGCACTTTTGCAGAAGGTCCATCGACCGTCTTCTGGGTAGCGGTGATGGCATGTACAGTCGTCATGAGACCTTCAATAATCTCGAAGTTATCATGGATGACTTTAGCGAGAGGAGCTAGACAGTTGGTTGTGCAAGAAGCGTTGGAAATAACTTTGTGGCTTGGATCGTAGGTGTCCAAGTTGACACCGCAGACGTACATGGGTGCATCAGCTGATGGCGCGGTAATGATGACTTTCTTCGCACCGTTTTCCAAATGGGCCTGCAAAATGAAGGAACAAATATTTATTAAAAATTCCGTGGTTTACAACAATCAGAAATCGAATTGTACTTTTACGTACGGAAGCTTTCTCAATAGTGGTGAAGACACCAGTAGATTCAACGACATATTCTGCTCCAGCCTTTGACCATGGGATGGCCTTCGGGTCACGTTCACCGAACACAGCTATCTTTTGGCCATTAATGACTAAGGCGCCGTTTTCAACTTTTACTTCTCCCTTGAATCTACCATGAGTAGAATCATACTTGAACATGTACACCATGTAATCCAAACCGATGAAGGGATCATTGATGGCAACGACCTAAATTAACAAAACGATTAGGATAAGAAGATATTTGAATATTAAAATTCGTTTATATTTAAACGTTGAATCGTCTGATACCTGCGCGCCACGCTCGAGAGCAGCCCGGAGCACCAGGCGACCGATACGGCCAAATCCGTTGATTCCAATTTTGCTCATGTCTTCGTCGTCTTCGTCGTCGTCGCAACTGGAAAACGACCGGATCAATTGTCGACAACATAACTTCGGCTTGACAAATGTACGATGAGCGGAAATCAAATTTCGCGATATCAATATGAAAGAGGTTAATCTCGTCACGAGCGGCATAACCTCGCGTGTAAATGTAACTGCTAGATATTATATTATAACTTAGTATCTGATTATTCTCGACTTTAACACGTGCTAAACGAACTACAATTCATATCTCATAATTATTGATTCTAATCTAGATGTGGGTAACTGTACTAAATGTAGATAGATAATATGACGAATATGATGTTATAGTTTCAATTGTTTTATTGTAATTATTACTTCATCTTTTTCTATGATTGTTATTTAGTTGATAAATATAAATTGTAGGGTCTGCGAGTGCCTAGCGGAAACAGGCTCGTGATACTCGTATATCTGCTAAAAATAATTCATCTCGGTTGCCGCAGTTCTTTATATTTAAATAATTCGCCGGAGATTCTATAAATTAAAATGAACTTCGGACATCTATTGCTACAACTTCGTTTTATAGCTAAGGTCACTCAAGGTCAGGGAGATCACCGCCTCCCACTCGACTATCCTTGAACACGGACGTGACCTTTTTCATGTATCCTTTTTATGATATAGATTTTTTGTGATTGACAAAATCAGTAATGGAAAATAGTTGAAAACTAACTACAGATTAGACATTCAGTGATGCAATATTGATTAACGTACGTCGTATCATTAGCATCTTATGCAATTTGAAAAATGGTTCAATCGTAACTTTAATAAATTCCAATATGTGACGAGAACTAACATTGAATCCCGGCTAGACCTCGTTTCATTACTTCGGAATTATTGAAGACAAATCGCACCATCATCAAATTAGAAGTACGCCCGGTACCTTCGAGCTAATGACCGTTATATTCTTCAAAGAATTCAATAATTGCCACGCGAAGACGTTGGATTACGTGACGCGTCGAGAAAAAAATAAATGAGCGTTGAAATCCGGTGCACGAGTTCCCATAAACGAAAATGATTCGGACATGTTTGATACGTTTATCAGACCACGCTTTCTGGAAGATTCCTAAATAGACACCCTAAGAACTACGTGCACATTAGAGAGATTATTGCAATGAGATACTAATTTGTGACGTCATGTCAGCCGGTATGAATAAAATGTGCATTAGCCGCACGCTACGCAATTCTAGATTCTAGAGCCGGGTTCGCAATTGTTCTTTCGTTCGATATTAACAATATACTATTGTGATTTAACGCAGGACTCGGTTAATTAGGACCTATCAATTGATAATGAAAGGACGAGGCAAATGAGAAACGAGCTGAAGATTGCGAGATACTTACGTGATAGAACAATCCGCACACTACGGTTACCGGAACAGCAGTGTCATTTGAAGGGCAGAAAACGGTAATATAACCGGCGTCAGCTTTCGATGTGTGCGTTTTTTAGTTCGTCCAGCGTCGGCCAAACTCGGGTCACGTGACCGCGTGGCTTTATCGACTTATTTGAGAGGCGCTAATTTTAAACTGGCCGGAATATCCGCGTTTACAATTAAATTAAAGACTGCTTACAAAACGTGAACAATCGAGACTGTAGAAGATTATTTATTCAGTGAACTTATTTAAATTGTGGTAAACTTGCTAAACAAAAATCGCGCATACAATAATAGAAAACAATGTAATACTTAACTTAACAATTAGTGTGTAAAATGTAATCTTATGAACTGTACTTGTTAGAGAACGAGTTAATTATTTTATTCATCTTCGAGTTCTTCTAATTCATCGTCTGGTTCTGGCGGTACAGGTATGTTGCCGGAATCGATTTGGTACATATATAATATTAAATCGATTACACGTTGAGAATAACCGAATTCGTTGTCGTACCTATAAGAATCGACGAATTCCAGATTTAACTATTGAAATATCAATAAGGTCAAGAATCTGTTTGGTTCGATAATTACCAGGCGATGACTTTGATGAATGTACTTGTTTGAGGAATGCCGGCTTTCGCGTCGAAGACACACGAATAAGGCGTTGTGTTGAAATCAGATGATACACAATCTTCGTCTGTGTATCCAAGAATTCCATTGAAGTCACCTTCCGAAGCTGTTTTCATCGTTTCTTTTACCTCTTCGTACGTAGTCGGCTTATTAACTCTATAATCAGATCATATCACGTATCATGTAATCAGTAAAGGATTACTCAATCCAACGAAATGAAACTGTTATCAATTTTCGCAATATCCACTACGCGATTCTTATAGTTTTCACGTAATACTACATTTTTCCAAAATCATGCTCGATCTTACAAAAACTGCTATTCTGATAGAGCACTTGGGCTTCCGAATTCGTTTCTCGTAAGAAAACCTCAATAAAATTCGCGTAGTGAGTGTTGCAAAATAATGTTTTGCAGTGATCATTATGCGCAAAGGATAATTGCTCGATACAATTTATAGGATTACCTGAAAGTCATGTCGCATAAAGAGACGTTCGCAATCGGTACTCTGAAAGCGATCGCAGAAATCTTCCCTTTAAGTTCGGGGATAATTTTATCTAACGATTTCGCGGCACCGGAAGACGTCGGAATGATATTTTGCAATCCGCCCCTCCCGTCTCTCCATGACTACCAAGTCGTAATTATAATATGATCATTTAGAAAGAAGAAGTTATACATTGCAATTACTTTTCCCCTCTCTATCGGTCCGTCCAACGTTCTTTGCATAGGCGTTAACGAATGAACGCTACTGATCATTACTTCGATCACTTCGTACTTGTCGTGCATCAATCTGATGATCGGAGCCGCACAAGTTGTCGTGCAGGACGCCGCCGAGACTATTTTACCTTTTTTCGGATCGTAACACTTATGGTTTACGCCGTACACCATCATAGGCGCGTCTATGGAAGGTGCGGTGATGACAACTCTCTTCCCGCCGCCGTCCATATGCAACTGAAATTAAAGTTACTTTTTTCCGAATCATTTCTTCTTATTCAGGAAATTTTTTTTATTTTTCGATTTTCACATCGTTTCTTACGCTGGCTTTTTCTAAAGTGGTAAAAACGCCAGTAGCCTCGATCACGTAAGTCACGCCCGACTCCTTCCAATTTATTTTACACGGGTTCCTCTCCTGAGACGTGGCAATTTTGTAATCTTCGAGAAAAGAGGAGATCAATGATCGCCATCGATTGACATTCTAATTTTAATGAAGTTCAATACCTCCGATAATAATATATCCATTTTCGCATTCTACTTTTGCGGGATAGATCCCGTGGGTCGAGTCGAATTTGAATAAGTATATCATGTAATCGGTCGTTATATGTGGATCGTTGATATGTTTAACCTAATTAAATACAATTATTCTATCGCTAGATACGAATAGACGTTTGAAATAATTAATTAGCTACCGTAACGCCCTTTTCGATGCAGGCACGGAGACACATTCTCCCTATTCTACCGAATCCGTTAATTCCTACAACTGCCATAACTCCGAAATTAAATTGTTAACAAAATTTAATATCCGATTCTGACAATTTTTGACGTTTCGCTCAACATTTGTGTTGTATTGCTGGTATTTTAATTATCGCAAACGACAGAAAATCAATAGCGCGAATTTGTATGCAAAATTCACGAAGTATGATGTTTAACAATGCGATATAACAATAATTGAACAAATTACAAGTGTACGGAATGATAATATACATATAAGAAATTTGTACGAGGATTAGAGTAATCCTTGTAGAAACGCGAGTGCCGCGTTCTTACGATGTTATTATTTTTTCCTAATACGATGTCTTCTACTTCTTATGAGAATGAAATAGCTTGATATTGAACAGTAAATATCGATGTCCTTAATGGATGGAATCTGCCTTGCTAGGGTATCGCTTTGTGATCAGTTCTCTCTCCACAGTCGACGAAGTTAGATCAAACGGGAAAGGAAGGATTGAAATGAACATTAAAGTCGACTACTAAAGTAATACTTATCTAAAAGAGGTGCGCGTGTGAATATACTGATTTTATTTAAAAAATTTTTAATACTCGAATTTACAATTTCTTTAAAAATATTTTTTTTTTAATTTCATAGTTTCAAGGAAGCGACCACAAATATGCTAATAACGCGAACGACATAAACTGATTCTAGCATCAGAGAACAATGACTGTGAAAATAGGAAGCAACCACTTCCACTGTGAAACGAACAAGGTAACAAATTGTACAATTTCGAACTGCGTAAACGCGAGTAGAAAATTTATCACTTTTGAATTATCAATTTTCAGAGCAACAGGTTTAAAATGTATAGCCCGAAAATGGATACCATTAATTTAGATATAGCATTCTGTATTATCGTCGAAACGCTACGCGATATCAATTTTATAATACCCGTGAAACGAACAGACACCGAAGTCGTTCGAACTGTTCCAACAGAGAGTTATTAATAGTATTTATTTCTCAAGTGTAAAGGAGGTACATGCCGGTGTTAGACACTAATCATTATCGTTAGAAATTGATAAATATCTAATGAATACGGAAGAATTATTATAAGCCGTGATTCATTTCGTACATCATGTAAATTACGTTACATTTCAATGATTTGATTAGAGACGCCGGGCATGTATTTCAGTTTACATCATGTGAGATAGATATTTATTTTTTTTGACGAAATCCACACATTCCTGAACATTGCAAACGACACGTTGTACTCCACAATTCATTAACTATGCGAATTCGGTCAACTCACTACGGTCCTACGTTTTTCGATTAAGATTCTTTGTAAATAGGACGGACTTTTCTTTACTCGTGAAAAGCGTACACGGAAAATTCTTCCAAAATGATATGTTTGACTGCTGCGTGTGAAAGATTCGTAGCTAATTTAAATTTCAATCAGTTTAATGCACAGCGATTGATTATTACGATGTATTCGGCATAAGTTGTAGATAATCAGATAGATTTACGTTCAAGGGAAAATTGTTAAATATAAGTATGTACATTTATGTATAGTGATCTCGGTACGGTCTCGGTCTTTTACTGGTCAGTTATAGTTGTATTGGCGATTGTGAGTCACTTCTGAATCAGGTGTCCTTCTCGTCATTATTTATTGTAATGTCGAGTTCTTTTTCGAGGATTCTCTGATAGGAGACTGACTTCGCAAGGGCCATATAGAAAACTATCACACGTTCGTCGCGCGGATATTATGTTAGATTGCGATATTATTCGTTAGTACTTTAGATTTTATGTATAATTTCTTATTTCCATTTCTATGCGGCGTGTATTAAAAAGACAAAGGAATTGTTTGTACAAATTTTATTTAGAAAATAGATTGTATGAGAAGTATAAGAAAATACATATTAAGGTATTGTTCTCAGTAAATTGTAAACGATTCCGCGAATAGCTGCGTAAGGTCCTCCCTCGATTGTTCTCTAGGTGCTAATTTTGTAATGCGATGCTGCAAATATAAAGTACGAATAAATGTATCTCGCGATATTCACAGGAAGCGCTATTAAATGTTACGTAACTACAGAATCAATCAATAAATGTCACTGTATGATCATACAAGAGATATGTCCAACGTAAAAGAAACCACAATTATGAATTCGTCATATACCATCGACAGGAAAATGTAGAAGTATATCGAATTCATCTAATTGTAACAGATAGTGATCAATAAATCACTATTATAAAAGACCCATTGACACTTACTTGCGGTAGCGTGCCCTCGACCAAGGCAGGTATGTCTTCCTTCTTGAATCCTAACTCCGTCAGACCGTTCTCGATTTTCATTACGCTCATATACTCCTTCACCGTGTCGGCTAAAATTTTTCCAGCGTCGCTCTTCTTAGCTCGGCTTATATCGGTACCGAGTAACTCGGCGGCCTCTAAATGTCTTTCAGGACACGCGCTACCGGTGAACGAAAACACGGCGGGCGCCGAGATAACGACCGAAAGCCCATGAGGAATTATAGGATATTCCGTGCTGTAACCCTGCAATAAACGAATTCATTATTTTTCATAAACTTCGATTAATTTCGTATAAAAATTGACGCGCACCTTAGGCTGAAAGCTATGTACGTTTCCACTAATGGGATAAGAGAGCGCGTGACAGAGATGAACTCCGGCATTTCCGAATCCGACTCCAGCCATGGTACTCGCGAGGTGCATGCTACTCCTAGCTTCGAGATCGTCTTGGTTGTATACCGCTCTTTTAAAATATCTGCAGACACGAATAAACGTTTGCACAAGTTGATTTTGAAATATCATTAAAAATATAGTAACGCGGTGCTTACTTGCGCATGATTTGGAGAGCATATCTGGACCACACGTCGCTGATGGGATTGCTGCCTTGGTAAGCTGGTCTTAGAATTGGATTCGAAGGACAAGGCGTTCTTTCTGTGTACGGTATCGCGGTGAACGATTCGAGTGCGTGGCACAGAACGTCGAAACCGGAAAAAGCGCAAACCCTTTCTGGCATGGACAGCGTGTGATTCGGATCGATGAGGCCCAAGGTGGGTCTCAAAGCCCTGTTAAAAGCCTCAAGTTAATTTCATCTCTGATACAACTGTTTTACACAAGTATCGATCGTTTACCTATTAGCGATTCCAGTTTTGGCCTTAAGCGGTTGATAGTCGAAGATAGAGACGCCAGTGGTCTCGGAACCGGTACCAGAAGTAGTTGGCACTGCTATTAACGGTTTTAACGGGACAGTAATTGGTTTACCTTTACCGATAGGTGCGTTCACGTAATCTAAAAAGTCAGCTTCTGGATCGCAGCTGTAAAGATTCGCTGCTTTGCAAGTGTCCATCACCGAACCACCTCCTACCTGATAACAAATAATTACGTTAATTAATATTTTCTATAATACATAATTTGTGAAGATAATTAAATACATATATATTTCTTACCGCTATAAAAGCGTCGAATTTTCCATTTGCAGCGAACTTGATCGAATCCTTCAAGCTCTCCTCTGTAGGCTCTACACGCACTTTGTCGTAAACTGTTGTTGGAACACCGTATTTAGTAAGACTGTCCATAGCGGTTTTAACAGGCTGCAAATTTACTAAATTCGAATCCGTCATTAAACATACGTTCTTCGCACCGAGATTTTGCATGTCCATTCCCAACTCTTTGGTAACACCGATGCCATATCGAACAGTAGAACAAGCCATCTGCAATTTTCATTCGTCAGTCAATAAGCAACTAATTGATGAAGTATTTATCGAAATACGTACCTCGAATGCATATTCTTTTGGTGCTGCGGCATTAGTTATCGTGCTACGCGCTTTCCTTAATTCATGCATCGTACTGTTACCTAAATTCGCATGAGCCGGACATTTGCACCTTCAAGCATATTAATCTGCATTAATTTATCGTCGATATATTTGACATTGAAGAATTCTACTTACGACTGAGAAGAAATAACTTGTAGCAATTCCAAAACGTGTCTTCTAGGAACCATTTTTAATCTTATTCAATAACAAGTATATAAAAAGTAAAAAAAAAAGCGGGACTGATGATTGTTGTTCGTAAGTTCTCTTTCGACTTGTTGCGCGGCTGTTCTCCACCGTTCTCCAACGAGTTTTACGACTACGAGTCTGTCGCGTGTTCAGATCAAGTTGATTGTAAAATCAGTGCCGTATCAATTCTCGAGCTCGCATCAGTTTCGATAAGAAATTCAAAGTTTCAAGGTAAAGTCTACCAAACAAACAAGTCGGCAACTTTGCGTTGCTCGTAATCGGTACGGTTGCTCAACGAAACGAATTTTTCATGAAGTAGCATTGAAATCTAACTTTTCAATTATGAAAACAAGTTGTAGAAGTGTTACAAAATACGTTCGGATATTACTACATACTTCAAAACCAGTTGAGCAACGAGTTGATTAAAATGTGCGTCATCAATTTGTTTGTTCTCGGTAGCATCAGATACAATTGGGAATCGGGGCCACAGATGCATGTTGTCGAGACGTATCGATTATGGTTTATTTATAATGAAATTTTATTAAGACGTTATACATTATTTACACGTAGCATAATGCATAGCACAGTGATAATGTACTACTCGTACTACAGAATATTACTTTATACTTATGGTATACTTGGATTGTTTTAATTTAAAACGCAAAATTGTATCGGTCGCCTCCTTAAAACCCTGTTTACTAAAATTATTGAACGATGAAAACGTAACATTATAGTCGCATGTTAATTCGGCAATTACATGGTACCATTTTGTAATTTATAAGAAAACCCCAATTTATAAGAAATCGTTTCAAATGAAAAATACTGATTGCCTAAAATATTACAATAATAAAAAATATATATGTATTTTCCCACCATACGCGCGCGCGCGCGTTGTTAAGTATTATAAAATCTTTACAAGTACGCGAAATGTTAGGCATTCTGAAAAACGTGCTTTCCTGCATTTAGAATAAGAAAAGTACACAAATAAACGTTAGATCGCTTCTAAGTATTTTATGATATTATAAAAAGAAATCTCTTCACTGACAAATGCTTAGTGTGTTTGCAAATGGCACGTTTTTCGAGAGTAAGTTTCAATTACGTATATGAAAACTCGTTCCATCGATTTCCATCTAAGTACTTATACGTATATATATTCTTCGTCTGCATTATATATTTCTCTCGCTTCTGTTAATATCCGTTTAGATCAAACTGTGATTTTCAAATGCAAAAATATATATTTATACAATTCACTCGTTAAAAAATCGCGACTCGGGTCAAGCATGATCTTCGGCATATCGTGGACCCTCGAGTTTAAACGCTTTCTGGCACAATCTTATCGTAGTGGAATGTACTGCTGGAATAAAAGCTTCCTCGCTTGGGAGCATGGGGTGTAGCGATTTCTTCTTGAAGCGGCTTGTAGACCAAGCCACAGTTCTTCTTGTTGTCGATCAAGCCTGGTCCTCGAAGGATCATCGGCGGCCTGATGACGGGTCCTTGGCCGCGTCGCTTCGCCAAGTGGATCGCGATGTGCACCGTCAATAAGAGGATCATCGACGTTATGATAATCACGATGACCACCGGCCAAAACGCGTTCGAATACCAGGGTTGATATTCCATGTTTTCTGCGGCGACGAAGTCTTCGTACTCTTGGTTCTGGTCGGACCAGGCCTTCTCGACTTCTTCGTTCGATTTTAGTCCCTGATCGATTTGCAGCTTAAGAAGTTCCTCGTCGTTTTCGATGCTCTTTAACAGTAAGTCCGAGTCGTCCGACGTATCGAGTCCGTCGAAGAACACTTTAACTTTCTTCTCCTTGTGAGGAACGGGCCTTGGTGGTGGTCCCTCGACTATGCCGTCACAGACGACCTTCGCTAAATCTGTCCATTGACTGATGCCATCGGAGTCTTGGTAATTCTCGTTAACAGCGTAATTGCTTATGTACCTGAAGATAAAAAATTTACAGAAATAAATAAAATTCGCGTTTCTTTGGATTTACTTATAAAAAATTGAATAATTACCTGGGTGTTTCGATCGATGCTACGCCGTGATCGGTGAGCCACTGCACGGCATCTTTGAATTCGTTATCACAATCGAGAGGATTGTGAGACAAATCCAAACTAACGAGATTTGGCGTTGCCTTCAGTTCTTCAACGGTGAATCGACGAAGACGATTATGCCGAACTGACAAATATCTGAAAATTCAATAGAATATATTTAAAAGGGCCCATCGAACGAAAAAGTATATTACGTACCGTAAGCTAGTCAGCGGGACTCGAGCTTCGCTCCAGACTCTCTCCAAAGTGCATCTGCTCACGTCGAGTTTGGTAAGATCGGTGGCCATCAGGAACGGTGTTACTTGCAACGTTACCAAAGGATTACCAGCAAGACTGACTTTAGTCAGGCTGGTAGCACCGCGGAACATGTTGTTGTCTAAGGTATCGATTATATTATCGGAAAGATCGAGGACTCGCAGAGACGTGAGACCGATCAGAAGTCCGTTTGGTAGGCCGGTCAACCGGTTTCTAGAGAGATTCAATCGCGTTATTGCCGGCATGGAATAGAAGGTTTCTTTCTTGAGGTCATACAGGCCACAATTCGAGCATTCGAATCGGTAGATGCTGCAAAAATATTTTTACACATTTAATTATGAATAAAAATCTTACTATTCACATGGATTTTAAATGTCCTCACTTGTACGTGTTGTATTCAAGTCCGACCGTCTTAAAAACTGGCAGAGTTTCCAACTCAGGATTGTCGTTCATTATCAGAACTTGCAGTCTCGTACTGCTCCTCAGATGTTGTTCAGTCAAGGAGGACAGTTTATTGTCGCTGATATCGAGATGAGTCATTTCGTCAAGATCGGAGAACGCGTGTTGATGAATCCTCTTGAGACCGTTTGAGCTAAGTATCAACTGATCCAGTAAAGGCATGTTGGAAAGATCATCCTTTGCGATCACTTTGATCTTATTGTTAGACGCGTCTAACAATCTCAGTTCTGCCGCTTGTATCGTGCTCAATGTTGCCAAATTATTTCCTGCAAATTACGAGCAGAAATTGAACGTCAAGACGAATTAATTTAAATATTAACTTATTAGGGCGAGCGAATCTTACCGGCAACGCGAAGAGTTTCGATTCCACTCTTAGCGAAAAGGTCAACTGGGAGCTCGTTCAACAAGTTATTCGAGAGATCCACTTCCACAAGCGATTCTAACGTGTTAAAAGCTCCGTTATCGATTTCCTTCAACTTGTTGCCTTTCAAGTTGATGTAAGTGAGACTCGGCATTTTTGCGAACATCGAACGCTTCAATTTCGTCAAGCCGTTGGAGGAGAAGTCGAACTCCGTGACAGACGGTGCGTCGAAAAGACCGTGCTTGAATTTCGAATCTTGCGCGTGTTTCAGCGGGTTTCCAGAGATGGCAAGGAACGACAGCTGTTTGTTATTTTGGAAAGTGTTCGGGTGGATCTCTTGGAGATCGTTGCGCGTCAAATTCACTGAGAACAAGTACGACATTCCGTCGAACGCCGTTTGATTCAACTCGATTATCTGCGTGTCCGTAATCAAAATAGACTCCAATTGCTGGAGACCCATCGATTGGAACGCGTGAGGCCCGAGACGAATTTGCCCAGCGTTTTCTATCCGCAGATGAACAATGCTTGTACCAAACGATTGTTTGTCCACGAATTTGGTGCAGCTGTACATAAAATAGCATGTTAAATAGCAATAGCACTGCGCCAATTTATATTATCAGACTTGCTATAATAAGCTGAATGGCGTTATCAATTTCATATTTATCTTTCGCCAGTGCATATAGGAATATACAGGAAATAATTAAGAGAGCCGGAAACTTACGTTGCAGTGGTTGCAGCTGCATATTCTCCGGCACATTTACAATATTCAGGACATTCGGGCAACACCTCCTCTTCGTCTTCCGTGTCCTCCTCGTCGTCGTCGTCGTATTCGTCTTCGCTCTCGTCCTCCTCGTTCTCGCTCACATCGTCGTCGTAGGGCTCGTCCTCGTCTTCGACCAGTTTTTTAATCGCGCTATCCGCAGTCATATTTTTAACAGTTGCCGCTGCAGTTGTCGTTTCCGCAACTGTTGGTGTAGCTTCCGGAGCCGGCATTTTCACGGTTGTCGTTTCCGCAATTTTCGAACTTGAAACTGCGACCGTACTAGACGTTTCTGCTTCAGACGTTGTTTCATCTTTGACGATCTATAATTGTTTTTAAACTCGAAGTGTTATTATTCTTGTTAATAACTTTTGAAGTCTCAGGGTTGGAACTCGTCGAAATGGGAAGGGATGTTAGTTCGAACAAGAATAATTAGCTTCCAGATAATTTCTTACTCGTTCGATTCTAACAAGGATCGGTACATTTACTATTAAAGAGTATTTTTAAAAAGCTCTATGCACCTTGGGTTTGAATTCATCGTCTTCACCCAATTCGTGGATCCCACCAAGAAGCATGTCCCTAGGATTCATACGCGGGAACGGCTCGTGTTTCTGTCTCATCGTCTTCAAAAAATGGTCGAATCCTCCTCTATAACCGACTCGCAAGGGGCTAAACCCCAAGTCCATTGAATCTTCATAGTCGTCCGATTTACTTTGAGAAACGGTCGCATACAGCAACAGTGTAAGCAACACCGCTGTCAAGTTGATCTTCCTGACCTTCATCTTGTATTCTATAAACAAAAATATATAGTTACTAGTAAAATTGTTGCTCTTCTCAATTATGCAATAATTTTTTTCATCGCTCTAATACGCTACGATGAAGTTTGATTAAAAACATTCTATGCGAAGTCTCGTTGAACGCGTTTCCTAGCTGGGTTCGAGCAACAACAACCGGTTTCAGGAGAGGAAGTGCAGCATCTTTACCCAAAAGGAAAATACTTTCGAGTAATTGATCCGAGGGATCCGGCCGATCTTCCGATCGATTATGAACCGTCTACTGTTTCTCGTATGAATTTCATTATCAATCGCTCAGGTACCCGTTCGACCCAATCGAGCCTCTTTCCACGACGCGTCGATCAACGTATGTTTCGGGGCTAATAAATTTATCTGGAATTAAAAGGACGTCGTAGACACTTGCAATTTGAAATTATTTTCGTAACATTATCTGTCACATACGTCGCTATCTCGATGTAATTAACAAAGAGGCTTTATCGAATCGATTCGTCGAGAATGGAAATCGAATATTGATTAAAACGAACGTCAATCCTTGTTGTCGTCGTCGAGAAGTACTCTTTTATCACATATCTTTTAACAAATGAACGCGTATGAAAACGGCTTTTGTGAGTATCGAAACTAGTTCCACGTGTTTAAATGGCAAATAGGAGAAGATGGAAAGCGATTTCGAGGAATGGGAAGAGATCGGCTAGGTATAGATATACGCGTGTGAATGTCGCCTTAAGAGGTGGGCCTCGGGTCGCAGGGTGTGTGCACGAGTACCACCTGGGTTCTTTGTTCGCTCCTCGAAAAATCTCGACGGTTGAAGCCAGGTAGAGTTACCTGTCCTCCGAGGATAGCGCAGGTGGTCCCTCCCTTTTGCTCTTTCATTTCAATTTGGTCATAACAAAAGGGGGTCCACTGCCCCTAGAATCCGTAAATCTTCCGATCGACATTCTTCGGCTACTCCTCGGCGCACCTAGACGCTCCGCAATGAGAATCTACCTGGATTATCGTTGACATTAAAAGTTACATGCTCGTTCGAAACCAGACTTCGAACTTATGTCATTTTTCATATCTTTATCTACTCAACCATGATACTCGACAACAGGTAATCAGAAGTATTGAGACTTTTAAAGACGCTTTTAAACGAAGATTACAGAGCAATAAAAAGATATATCTCCGCGGAGGTATACTTTATACTCGACAAATGTATTTCTAATTTTTAATTAAAGCGAACTTCTTAATTAAGGTATGATACATTTGATTTTGCCTTGAAAAATATCACGTACGTGAAATCTCGTTCAAACACGTAGTTCTAGTAACGAGCTTATTCACGCGACGATAGCGAATAATTATTCGTCGAATCGAACTAATCCTCGGAAGTTCATACAATTTTTATTCGAGTTTGGGCATACCTAGCCGTCCGTCGCGTAAGAAAAGCGTTTCGTCTCGTAGAAATTCCGTTGACGTGCGTCGTCAGTTATTATAAGGTAGCGTTGTCCTTCGAACTTGGAGGCATTCTCCTAGTCGGAATTACATACATATCGATTCGATCGAGACCGGTGCTATCAATTCGTCGCGCGTTAGCGGATTTCTTGTGAAAACCGGCTCGAATGACTCTCTACGAAGAAACGTCACGTGGATATAGCGTAAACGCGACACTATTATGGACATAATGCCCGCAATCTGGTATCGATATCATTAAAAATAATGATTTCGCAAACGCGCTGTTTATCGCTTCGAATTATGTTTCATTAAAGCACACGTAATAAATTAACTGAACGTTTTGTACGTCGGAATCGATTTTGATCGCGCTTATCTTTTCCAAGAGTGTTTTCATCTTTTGCAATAAGAACTGTTACACAATTTGAAGAAAAGTTGCCGCGGACAAACTGACAAGTATATGCATTTAACACTATATTTTATTATATATATTTATATATTTTTTATTTTTGTTATTATTATTAAATATACATATTCCGTTATGCGAGACGTTATATGATATAGTTATCTTAAAATACGACATATCTAAAATGAATCCATATTGCGATCTTTAAACGATAAAGAATTGTCAATCTCCAGTTTCGTCACCCTGTCGTCTTTGCAATTATTCAGAAATTCTATTTAATCATTTAGGCCATTTTAGGCCTTAGGCGCGTCTTTGACTGCCTCGTTGGGTTTAGTTAATCGCGGCTGTTCTCGTTTCACCGCACAAATGGTTTTGCATAGTAATGGCCACTTGCGTAACGTGTCGTTGTATTCAGGATTAATAACAGGACACGTAACGAACATCTATTATTATCATTTGTACGATACTGCGATCTAATCGAGCGACAAAGTAAAGAATTAAAACGTCGGAAAACAGACGGTTGTTTGTTCCTCTCGTTTCGGGGAAAGTTTATTCGGTGGATATTCCGAAAATTCGAAACGTACAGTCAGATGTTTAGTCTACCCTACCATTAGCTTCCTTTTACGTTTTACGAAGGCATAACGGGCGCGTTGAAAGTCCGTGGGGTTCAACCATTTTCGCCGGTACACCGTTACCTCCGCTTTATCTGAGTACATTCGGTTTTTATCGTTCGTATCTTATCAGCATTTTATCTTATATATGTTCTGATAATATATTTGTTTTGTCTGAGACTATGCCATTGCCTTTTTACGCTTTTGTATCTTGTGTTTGAGGTCGTAATTTGCACTTGTAAACACGTCATGCACCTTTTTGCATAGTTCCCCAGGTTTCGCCAAATTGCGTGACCGTGTCAGGCTCCTAAGAAAATTAGGAAATTCGAAATTTAATACGGGGCGACTGCGTCCAGCGATGCAGCCTTTTTTGAGAGATAGCGGCAGTGATAGATCACTGGAAAACGGGCCTAGGCTCAAAGAGTCGTAAAAATTACGGCACGGGGATGTCAGGAAACCTGACAATTTTTGTGAAGAGAAATAAAGTATATTTTACGTTAAATCTTACATGTTACAACTTGTTACAATCGTTTCTAGACCCGAAATTCGTTGATAGCGACTTAGTTAATGTACTTTCGTAAAAAAGCAAGAATTTAACCACGTTTCTAAAACCTCGCAACGTGTTATGTAAATTAAGCGATAATCGGTACACAAACGGACTATCTAAAAATACAAATATACTCGCGATTTCTGTACTGTTACAATTTGTATGTATTATACAAAGCTGTCTAAGAATTCCACTAGTTCTACTTCGGAACGATGAGCATCCTTGAAAGAATATTGCAACATCATCAACAAGAACATTTACTGCCACTTAATTGTTTTTTTTTTTATTACGCATTTATCTCGAGGATTCTTTCTGCAGTTGAGATTTTTCCTCAGAAGAAGAGAACGCGTATCTGCCAGCGTGTTCACGGATGATCGACGAGGATAATGAACTTTGAAAAAGGCCGCTTTCCACGATCGAGGAGCACCGCGTTTGAAGCTCGGAGAGGAAAAAAAAAAGAAGATAATCGAAGCATCTGGCGAACCGGCTCTTCCACTCGGTATTTATTCATTCAGGGGTCTGGATCGTTTCTGATCTCGGCTAAAGGTATCGGGTGGAGAATGAACTTACGGAGGATACAATAGCTGGATTTTTACCAAACTCGGCTGCTGGAAGTGTGTCAGCCGTTTAGAAATCGTGTTTGTACTTCCTACCTGTCCCCTCTTCGCAACGAAGCAAAACTGGCATCGTCAAATGTCCAGTGCTCGTCGTGCACATCGAATTATTCACTGGAAATACTTGAAAAAAATACTTTTAATTGATAACGCTAATGGGATTAATCATTTGAGCGTTTCGGAACAGTCACGAAGAGATTCGATGACTCATTTATCGCGTTTCGAAAGATTGGCCGTGCCGTTCATTGTTCGAACCGAATGCATGAATATGCAAAATCTGACGGAGAAACGAGATCGTTGAACGAATTGTTGCAATCGACGGGGTCGTAGAATGAAAATCGATTAAAGAATACAATAAACTGTTACATGTCTAACGCTAGGGACGACAGTAAAGGAAGCTGCGTCGGTATTTTCTATTCATGTATTTAGATTCTATTTAGATCACGATCTATTGATAACGCGACGACAATTAGGTGCAGCAAACGCAGGTAATGACGTCCGCGCACCTTGACCGTCATACCTTAGAGTTCGCTTTCGCAACGGCGGTGGCGGCGATGTTAAAACCAGGTTTCAGAGTTTCCCTTGGGTAAAAATAAATTATCCGAATGGGCAGTGACCTTGCTATTGCGTACGATCAAACAAATCGACGCGAACACGCGGAATTAGTATTATTAGAGGAGGCACGCGTCCCACTGCGGTGGCCGCAGTTAAGATAAATTGATACTGCTAAAAAGTAGAATTAATATGCGCGAACGAGTGGCGGACAGAGCCCTTATCTCGTTCTGCGGTTTACTACCAGTCATTCTTATTTTCGAACTTTACGTGAATGAACAGTTTCGTTGTGAAACAAAAATAAATTCCACTGACCTAAATCTAATCTCATAAACGATGCCAGATATCCGATTAAATTAGTTAATACAAAGTACTGTATTTATGAACGTATCGATGCACAATTAATACTCGGAGACTCTCGCACCGTGGAAGAATTACGACTCGATGGATTCTTGCCTGCCTATAAGTGCACGGCGTACACTTCTGTCACAAAAACCAGGTAACTTTTCCTGTTTGTAGGAACACAGATTGCTCTTAAATCATAGTAAACGCACGCGCCGCGGACGAAGTATACGGATGTGTGTTTACTGTGCAACGATAAAGGCCATGTGCATTGCTTACGTAAAAATATTGCTGGTTTATATTAATATTAATGCCCGTTCGCGACGTCCACGCATTCCCAGAACCAAGTGGCTATTCCAATGCTGCATAAGTATGAACGGTATCTAAGCTGCTTAATCTGTATAGAAATTCTCTGCTAGGCATTTCTATTAAAATAAAAGAATTACGTAACGCTTAAAACGAAAGAGTATTTCAATAAATCGTAAGAAATAATCGATACTGAGAATTAGAACAAAAAGTTCGATAACTATTATCGAAGTTATCTCCTGGCACTGATACCTCGATCTAAAAGAAAATTCTGCAACCACGTTTTGCACTGCGACCATAAAATTTAGAACGCTCCGGTGTGTATTTAACAGTGCGACCGCTCGAAATTGGGAATTTTTTTTAAATGAAGTATACCATCGAATGTTCTTAAACTTTAGGGATGTATTTGCCAATAATTGAACTGTGAAAAAAAATAATTTTTTCGTAAAAAAATATTGAAATACGATCGACGTATCCGCTACCTCTCGAGAGGCCAAAAAAAGTGCCTTCACTGTTGCAGTAATACCGGTCTCTGTTAAAATTCCAAGTTAATGGGATAATCGGTCTTTGAGTTAGAGGTGCAGCAAATTTGAAAGATATCATTGGATTCAACTATGGGTTGCTTCATGAGGAAATGGTCTCAAACTATTTGAGCTCCGACCTTGAAATTTTAATATTCTTGAAGGCGTTTCGAAACATTCAATGAAAATTTTTGAAAGCGTGACTGGTATAGCCCCTCAATAAACAAATTAGAACCGCATACTTCGTCTGTTGTTTGAGTTGCGGTCGAAAAATGGAGAAACTTCCATTCGCTGTACGATGAAAGTTTTGCAGAATGACTTCGATTCTGCAAAACACACTGTATACATATACCTCGTATTACGCGTTTCTTATCAGCTTCATTGTCCCGTAGTGATGGCGCCGACGGGGAGGTAAAAATATCAAACTACATAATCTGTATCCGCTAACAAGTGTGCACAAAGGTATGAAGTAGCGGCCGCGTATGCGAGCTCAAATTAACGCTACAGTTTAGCGCATTTATGTGTCCGCGCTCGGTTCTAATTAATTTCATTGCTACTTTTACGCTGCGATCGTACTAATAAATGTCTTTTACGCTCGTTTGCGTCTACAGCGTTTTTCCATACGCGCGGGCAATTAGCATAAACGGAGGTAACGAAAAAAAGAAAAGATAACCCGAGGCGAGGTAACCGAAAGGCTTTTAAACGTAGAATATTATCAACGAAGGAATTCCGTAGATCTAACTACAGAACAGAATGGTCTCGAAATATAAAACTACACGTCTTGAAACTTTATATCGTGCTCAGCAATGCAATACTGAAATCCACTCGTAGCATTGAAATGCGGTTCAAATAAGAAATTAAACCAGCGCGAGTTAAACTCGTTTATCGTGTCACTTAAAACAATGCAACGTTTCCAGGCTGGGACAGAAGAATACCTGTTAAATTTCTTTAAATGAAACTGGCCAAATATAATTCATCCAGTGATAATAATCGTCGGTCGAAAAGAAGTATGCGATTTCGAACAGAATATAATGTGTACTGTTCCCAGTTGGGAAGTCATGTGACCTTAATCGTAAAATCCAGCGAAGGCGTACGTATAGGGGGAACGGAACGGGTATCCGAGAAGCAAAGCTAATGGAAATACGCCCACGAGTGTCCACATCCTCGAGACGGGACACGATCCAACGGAATGTCCTTAGTTGGCGGTCGATCCAAGGAATTCCAGTCGATCGCGTAGCGGTTCGTATTCCCAATGGCAGACGAGTGACGCGTTTCGATGGATTTACAGAGATAGATCGATCGATCGCTCACCTCTTTCCTATCTCCGTTTCCGCAAAGTAGCACTCCACGATGGCCGAGGGAGTAACACTCAGCACGCGCGGTATATATCTACGTCCAGCAACGAAACGCAAATGCGGGATGAAACCACGAACTGACGCCACGCAATTCGTTTTACGCGTTTATAGCCGACGATATTCTAAACTACGTAGCGCAGCCTGTTGCACTCGAGCCTCGAGCGTCGGCCAGCCCGGATCGGCACGGTCGAGCCGGTGGTGGGGTCAGTCGGGCCCAGGGTCGACCAACCGATTGGTCCCTGTCCCTCTTCTTCAAGCTCGCTCCATTCCTCAGGTAAAAGTTCAGGTAAGAAACAGGTGACCGGTCCTCTGCCATCTGTCGAAGTTAAAACTGAAATGCTTTTTCGTTTCCATCGGTACCGCCTTGGAATTTGTTATCAGCAGCTATCAGGAACCATTTGCCCGATGAAACGCCTTCCCAGTTCTTTGTTAATTGAACAAAGATTTATTTATTTGGGAAAGTATATAAACAAGGAAAATACTACCCTTCTTTTGTATCCTTCTTGTAAAATGTGCTTCTCTGATTTTGTTGAGATGTCTTCCAAGGGATACTTATTTAAATCCTTCTTTCAGAGGTCCATCCAAATCGACTATTAGCTAAACCCGAGTTCTGGAGGCATATTTTAAACCGAAGCATGGATTGCGCAGCGGTGGCAGCACGTACTGGACGCAAAATCAAGCTTTGTAAAGATCTATAGATCACTAATACAAATTCCAAGTATAGTCAATATAGCCGTTCCCCCGTAGGCTCAATGGGATAAATGGATCCTTCCGCTTCCGCAAGACCTGGATGCCGTGCAGCTGCCAGGACTATTCGAGAGTTCTAATGCTAATTGTATGAGGGTGTGACTCTTCGGACCACTGTAGCTCTCCTTAGCCTGACCATATTTTTGGGAGCGAGATCGGGAACAAAGAAGGCAGAGATTTTATAACAACACACAAAAAATAACAAAATTCTCATATTGGATAATCTCATAAATTATTTATTGAATAAAAGAAGAGAAAAACAATTGGCTTAAAGAGCAAGAGAAACAAAAATAAAGTCTACATGATGTAATAAAATCATTTCGTAATTTATCAATCACGAAAATTTTCAAAGAGCTAAAAGTGAATACGACTACTTTGTGGAAATGTCCAATATATAATATTCAATTCTTACAATAAAATATTAATTTAAAGGAAGAAATGAGTGATTTACAATTATGTTGCACAAGGCTTATATATTTTTATCTTATTTGATGCTAATATAATTTATAGGTATAACATGTAAACACGGGAGTAAAAAATAAATACAGAACATTTGTGCCCGTATTTCTTAAAAAAATTTCGGGGACAGGGTGCTGAAATACAGAACTCTCCCCAGAAAGACAGAACGGATGGTCGTGACGTCGTGACCGTAACCACGTACATAGGACGTGAATTATTAAAGAGATGATCCTTTTTTGATATATCTTTTATAAGTCTTCAAAAGTGGCTTTACAAATTAGACTCTTTACAATAAACTCGCTTATAAAATAAAAATGATAAGAAAAAACCGAATGGATCTGCTTTCATGATAGTAGAAGATTCCGTTCTTACCAACGCAAACGCAGGCGAACCTTTCTTTTGTATTCTTCAGATCAGCTTCGTTTAGGTTAAAAGCTGGTTAAGCACGTGCAAGCTGTTGGCGTTGTGTAGAGCTGTACCAAGTTGTTGATTCTTCTACAATATTTTTTAATTCAATCATGAAAATAAGAAAATCGAAAAGTACGATGGAGAAGTCGATAAAGCCTATTAAAAAAAAGAAGAAACAATTAGGTGCTGTAACTACAGATGAGTTCTTTAATCAAAGTTTTAATGCTGAAGCAACTAGCAATGGTCAAGGTAAATATACATAATGTATAAATACAGAATTTACATATAAATTGTGAAGTATGAAGTATTGTCCAAAGTACATATTTATTTTTTAACATCGCCGCTTTAACTGATTTGTACAACTTTTTGTAATAGATGAAAATATAGATGACAATGATGATGCTAGGAGCAGTGAGAGCGACATGGAATCAGGGGCAGAACATAAAAAATCTTTAATGAAATTAAAAGAGACAGATGCTGAGTTTTATTCATATTTAATGCAGAACTCTAAGGAACTCTTAGAATTCAATGTATCAGACGATGACAATGATAATGATGACGAGAAAGATGAATCAGACATGAAACATATCCCTGATGAACGTTTAGAGGTATTAAATTAAATATGCAAAGAGCAATGCAAAATAAGTGTATAGTATATTTTAAATATCTTAGGTTGCCAGTGATGAGAGTGACTATGAAGCTGATGATGATAGTGGGAAGGACAAGAGAAAAATTACATTACAATTATTGAAAAAGTGGCAAGAAGAAATTCAGAAAGACAAGTAATATTTTATTATAAATTAAATGGTAATTACCCACAGACAAAATATTATTGTATTTAAATTCACATTTATTTTATAGGTCTTTGAAAACCATTAAATGTGCCGTGGAAGCATTCCATGCTGCTTTACAAACAGTCTCTGGATCTGACGATTCAGAATCTTTGGAGTACAAAGTAGAGGGTGGAGCAGGTCAGTTTCTTTTATTGTTTTTTTGATAGCAATTTAATATTTTCTATTTCAATGATCGAAATATTTTTCAGTGTTTAACGGAGTCGTTCAGCTGTGTATACTGCATTTACCCGATGCGATGAAACAGTATTTGAAATTAAGTCCAGGCATCCAGTTTCAAGTTCATAAGGCTAAACGATTTGGAAAAGTAAAGACTGTTCTGAAATCGTATTTAACTGATTTAATTAAGGTAAATGTTTGATTACTAAGATATTAATTAATCATTAATTCAACAGATTTTGTATTTAAATCTTATTCGTAGATATTAGAAAATGTAACGTCGTCTAACGTTGTCACGGTGCTGTTGAAACATTTACATCAAATGTTACCATACACAATGGCTTTCTCCTCTTTAACAAAGCCACTGTTGAAAATCTTGTTGAAATTTTGGTCAAGTGGAGAAGAAAATGTTCGTGTTGTTTCATTTCTCAATATATTACGCATCGCTACTATTGATCGGGAATCAGTGTTACAAACACTACTCAAGGTAAGCACGAGATATTCATTAATACTTATAAAAATAATGTTTAATCTAATAATATTTACAGGGGATGTATGTAAAATATGTTGAGAACTCGAAATTTGTTTCGTTCAACACGCTACCCGGGATAAATTTCATGAGGCACTCCTTAGTAGAAATATACTTGCTAAATAACAACAGTTTGAGTTATAATCATGCATTCTTATATATCAGGCAGTTAGCTATACATTTAAGAAATGCCATAACTCTGAAAAAGAAGGTAACTATTTTAATAAGAGAGATTTTTGATAAATCATTTAACGTTTCAATTCTTGTAGGAACACTTCCAAGCTGTATATAATTGGCAGTATATAAACTCCCTGCGTTTCTGGGCAGAATTGATAAGCATGTCCTCAAGCGATTCGATGATATATGCACTTTTATACCCTCTTGTACAAGTACGTATCTTCGTTATTACGAGTTTATCAAATATACATACATTTAACATGGTCTATATATTTCCAGATAATTATAGGAACGATAAAAGTCATACCGACAACGCAATACTATCCTCTGAGATTTCATTGTTTGCAGATGTTAATAGACATTTCAAGAGAAACCGATGTGTTTATACCTGTTTTGCCATTTTTGCTAGAGGTATATTATTTTACATCCTTGTTAAACGATTAAAGCTCTGCTGAACGTTATAAATTACTTCTTAATTTTGCAGATATTGGATTCCTACGATTTTAATAAAAAACATAAAGCAGTATCTATGAAACCAGTGCCCTTCATATGTATCCTAAGGGTGTCTAAGTCACAATTACAAGAAAATGGATTTAAAGACAATGTTCTGGAATCTATATACAAGCTTGTGTTAGAAAATGCAGCAAAGGATAGCCACAAAGTCTACTTCCCAGATATGTATATACCTTGTATAATACAGGTAAATTCTAAAGTTTTATGCATTCTCAGAGTTTCGAACAGTTTACGTGTACGTTCATTTTTATTTCTAGTTGAAGGCATTCTTGAAGAAATGTCACATAGCGAACTACTCTAGAAAGATAAAACAGTTACTAGATAAGATCGAGGAGAACCGGAAGTTCATTGAAACGGAACGTAAAACTGCACTCGATCTAAAAGATCTTCCCCAAATAAAGAACTGGGAGAATAAAATAAAAACGCAAGGTACATCGATAGCGAAATTCTACGAATCGTGGGTGAAGATCCATCAGTCCCAAAAACTTAAGTTGCTCACGAAGAACGAAGAGATAGCCGAGAATACTTTCCCAACATTGAAAAAGTTGAAGAAGAGGACGGCGCCCGAAGAAGATGCGGATAGCAGCGAGGAGAGTGACTTTGAGCTGAGGCTAAAGTCATCCGATGAGCCGGAAACTGAAAAACCTTCAAAGCCGAAGCAGAAGAAGAAGAAGAAGAGGTCGAAGGTTGCCGCAAAAACAAATGACATCGTTCTACCCAAAGAGAATACAGATATTGTACAAGATATAAATAGCGACGATTGGGACTAGTACGTAATTTATTTCATGTGCATTAGAATAACAAATATAATTTTATAATGAAGACTTTTACAACTGTGACGTTTGTTCATAAAAATATGTATTAGTTTTAATCAAAAATAAAGCTGGCGTTTATAATTGTATACAGACAACTGATAAGTTTGGTCGCAAGGAGTGCCTCGCTCCGTTCCCGTTACAGAGGTTTGATTTAATATGTTTATAACAGCGCGAAAGATATTATGCGATAAAAAAATATTTAGCGATAAACAAGAAGCGATGTCCGGCACCGAGCGGGTGGCATAAGTTACGTAGCGGGTCCGGCCACCGATTTCTGAGGTGTCGCTTTCTGATAGTCTATTTTTACCGAAGACGACTCAAGGCAGTCGGGAAGTCGGTATAGCGACGGTTAGTTGCTATTATAAAGCACCGTGTGCTCGGCGTGCTGTAATTCATTCAAGTGAACCGTTACATATAGGAAAAAAATTGCCGACAGAAATTAATAGTGTTTTTTCTGCGCGTAATCAAAAAGAGAGGAAGGGTACACGCGCGGCCGAGGAAGCTTCGACCTTCGGACGGCTCGTGGAGGATTCAGTTACGTATGTAGGTGTAAAAAAAAAGCAAATCCGATGCTGCTGGAGCGTAGCTCTTCGACGTGATCGCGAGAAATTTATTGATAGCCCGTGCGAATATAAAAATAAATATCTTTCGCTCTCCGGCGCGGCGTTTCGCGTTCGGTTTCTCTGCATAAAGTGATGAGCCAGCATCCGGCGATGCCGATGACTGCTGGCCGCCAATCGTTGTCCGCGCCGACGGAGTTACCGCGATTGTGTGTGCCACCCGGCTACGTTCGTGCGTGCCAGGGAATATTTTGTAAGATGCGGATTCGTCTCTCATGGCGAGGGAGCCTTCGTCGTGAGATTCATCCACTTTTCGCACGGGCTACGGAGTTTGGAGTTCGTAGTATCCATTCGCGGATTACGTAAATTCGTAAAAGAAATTGTAGCGAAAAGAAAGCGATATAAGGGAAGGCGAGGAAGGAGCGAGATGAGGAGGACACCGTTCGATAAGTAAACTTCATTCGTTTTCTTCTCGTAGAAGAATTTAGAGAGAAGGAGAAAATTACCCGCAAAACGGATTTTCCTTTTTTTTTTATAACGAGGGTGGCATCTGCCTTTTTTTTTGCGCATTGTAAAAGTTCTGCGTGATTTCGAGGCCCGACTGTGCTTAATTGTGCGACGCATCGGTGACTAAAACAAACCAGTGCGTTGTTAAATACGCGCCGTCTTCGACCGCTGCGGATCATCGATCAAAAACGAGCCACCCGAAACTAAAATCCTTAACTCCATTCTATACTAAGAACGTCTAACATCGATCAGAATAGTTTTCATGGTGATCTCGATGTTTCGATAAGTTTTCCAATAAGTACAGCGCAGGCGGTACACCCCAAACGCAACCGCTCAAACTGTTACTGCGTATTACGTTACAACAGATAAATTTAGCATTTCTTTTGCACAGAACCTCATTGTACCGCTGCCAATACTGCAACGCGGAATTAATTGGCCGCTTGGAAGGGAACCAATTCGGTTCGATAGAAAAATCCAATTTGCCCGAGGCTTATCTAACACCGAAACTTCTCTTCCCGGTCCTCCGCACCTCCGAAACTACGCTTAACATTTTTTCATATTTGCTTCTTTGCAATAATAAAATATCCCCCGAGATCGATTCATAAAGAAATTCTTCCCACTCTTCCACTCATTTTTTCGGTTAATTTTGTTGCAATTATGCAGCGCCTATTTTAAGTAAGCACAGTCATTCGTATGAAATATATAGTCACATGGACGAAGTACTGCTTCCTCTTCTTCAAGTTTTCGAGCACTTGTATATCCTGTATCTCTGATAAACCGAAATAAAAAGATACCGAACAGCTGAACGGTTTGTAGAAAGACGTAGACTAAACAATTGTCCCGTTTCGACAGACACAATAACGGGAAGTGGAATGTTTTGAGCAGCACGTATAATTCGTACGGTGCAGCGGGGAACTCGAAAGATGCCGAGTACAACTACAGCGTGAATTACAGTAGTAACGTGCAAGAGGGTAATTATCTGCAGCGGAGCATTTCCGCGGACAATGTTGTAATACGTTCGCGCGGTTTCAAGCCGTCAGACAGGCACGATCCCGTGAAGAGGAACTTTCTTGAGCATCTCACTTCGAAAATACTGCATTTCGACATGGTGAGCCCCGAGAATCAAAGAAACAGTAAAATTTGCATAGACGATGAGAGACTCCTTCTGCTTTCTCCATCCGCTTTTGAGTCGATAGCTGGCAAATCCTTTGCGCGTAGTACGAAAGAAATTTTAATAGGATCCGAATATAAAATTTTGTTTTCATTTCTAAGGAGAGTAGCGAAAGTGCGCNCAAACGCAACCGCTCAAACTGTTACTGCGTATTACGTTACAACAGATAAATTTAGCATTTCTTTTGCACAGAACCTCATTGTACCGCTGCCAATACTGCAACGCGGAATTAATTGGCCGCTTGGAAGGGAACCAATTCGGTTCGATAGAAAAATCCAATTTGCCCGAGGCTTATCTAACACCGAAACTTCTCTTCCCGGTCCTCCGCACCTCCGAAACTACGCTTAACATTTTTTCATATTTGCTTCTTTGCAATAATAAAATATCCCCCGAGATCGATTCATAAAGAAATTCTTCCCACTCTTCCACTCATTTTTTCGGTTAATTTTGTTGCAATTATGCAGCACCTATTTTAAGTAAGCACAGTCATTCGTATGAAATATATAGTCACATGGAAGAAGTACTGCTTCCTCTTCTTCAAGTTTTCGAGCACTTGTATATTCTGTATCTCTGATAAACCGAAATAAAAAGATACCGAACAGCTGAACGGTTTGTAGAAAGACGTAGACTAAACAATTGTCCCGTTTCGACAGACACAATAACGGGAAGTGGAATGTTTTGAGCAGCACGTATAATTCGTACGGTGCAGCGGGGAACTCGAAAGATGCCGAGTACAACTACAGCGTGAATTACAGTAGTAACGTGCAAGAGGGTAATTATCTGCAGCGGAGCATTTCCGCGGACAATGTTGTAATACGTTCGCGCGGTTTCAAGCCGTCAGACAGGCACGATCCCGTGAAGAGGAACTTTCTTGAGCATCTCACTTCGAAAATACTGCATTTCGACATGGTGAGCCCCGAGAATCAAAGAAACAGTAAAATTTGCATAGACGATGAGAGACTCCTTCTGCTTTCTCCATCCGCTTTTGAGTCGATAGCTGGCAAATCCTTTGCGCGTAGTACGAAAGAAATTTTAATAGGATCCGAATATAAAATTTTGTTTTCATTTCTAAGGAGAGTAGCGAAAGTGCGCCGGTCAATTTGCAAAAATTGCTCACGCCCGCCCAAGATTCGCAGGGAATCATGCAATCGAAGAACAGTAAGTCGTCGCTATGATAGGAAATAGAATTATCATAAAAAAAACTGAAGACAAAAGAGCTCACAATTTCTATGGATTAGCCAAATTCGAATGTACGCGTGTCTTCTTTTAGGGAAGATGTACGCGTCTTCGTATTTCTATGCACCGACGCATCCGACCGTCGAGGATCAAGTTGAACTTGCTCGGCGGATTTCGCATTCGCTGAGCGACGTGAAAAATATGAAGAGCAAAGGTCAATCTATGTACGTAAACAGAAAGAAGAGATCGGTGAAATGGATCCACGATGGTAACGGTACGCGCATGTAGCAATTCGCCTAAACGCAATTATCAATTTCACGAGCTACTCGACGTGAACGCAATCTTCTCAACGTTGTTTATTTAATTGTTGATCCGATCTATTTTAGGCATGGAAGATGCAGACGAATCTTTAACTCCTATTCATAGAGTAAGTGGTGTGTGTTTAAAATTGTACTGCCTATTTCTTTATATATCCTTGTAAACATTTAACTTCTATTAATACACATTTATTTCAATTATTAAAATTATATTTTACTTACGAGTCACAATTTCATATTTAATACCAATAGGACAAAATTCCTTTGAAATGCATGATGAACCCGCACGGGAAGGTGTTGGATATTCACGGTATTCAAGCGTTAGGCGAAGAAGTAAATATCCAGCCGGTACCAAAGAACCCTGAGAAACTCTTCGACATCGTTCGCGATTTGAATAATCAAAGAGGACGCGGTAATAGTTTGAAATCTTCGCCGAAGAAAATTGTACGAATATTTAGTTAAACATAAAATTGGTCCAGGTGCGGAGATATTCGCGAAACGCAGGAAAAGATCTGAAAAATGGGTCGTAGACAAAGAGCAGCCGCAAACGCCGGGCACACCTGGCACCCCGAAGATTTACACAGGAAAACCGGTGAGACTTATTTTTATAAATCTCTTTTAGCAGACGAATAATTGTACGTCCAGATGATAAAAAAATGTCAGTGCATAGAATATTAGAAGTAGATAAGCGTGTATTGTCTGCAGGAAATGAACGGCAGTTCAAAGTGCTCGGGCCTACCTCCCTTCGCCTCGGCGCTACCCGAACCAGCTATGGAGAAACCGTTTTACAATCCCTTTACGGTGGACCTGTCCTTAGGAGACGCGAGCCTACCGACAACAGGTGTGTAAACTTCAAACAAAGTTATATCTCCCGTATAATTTAGTTGGCCGCTTTTCTATTTGGCAGCAATCCACGCAATATTCCTGTTTGCTCGAATTGTTTTCGCCGTCCAGTCATTTCCAAGGTCTTAAATTCAACCTAGACTGCTTCACATTTATTTTTGGTCGACTTACTCTATTCTCTTGCTTATAATTTCATTTTCAACGTAAACACGATGATCGATCATATATATTTTTGACGCGACAAAAATCTCGTATTTCCCGAATTCTAGTCGATTTAAAAAGTATTTTGAAAACGTCGAGACGTTCTTCCCGCGGACTTCGATGTTAAATTAGATTGTCAGAGCCTCGTCAAGGGTTCAACGACCCAGAAGGCTTCAATTGGCAAACAGCATCGATGTTATTCAATCGATGCGAGGCCGGCACCACATTCTTTTTTGTATACCTAAAATAAATAACGCGCTGCGCTTCTCTCGTGTGCCAATTGCTATCTACACCGATCCGAAGCTACTTAAAAGCGCATTGACATTCGATCTTGTACTAACGACTTTATAAATCGATGCGTTTAATTAGAAATACAATAACTTCGTCTCGATAATTTAATCCTTTGCACAACGACGCTAAGTCCTGTAAACGTTCCAGGCAGGAATCCATATCGATGTAACGGTAACGAATGCGGCCACAGTCACTGCGAAGTGAAAAAGATTTATTTGAGGGAGGTGGCCGTCGGTACCGATAACGATTTCCCTTACGAGAAATCACGATCGATAGTCGAGAAATCACGCCGGATCACGTTCGAACCCGACGTCGAACGGCATAACTATTACAGAAACGGCACTAACGAATCGTCGTTCACTAACAGGCACAACTACAATAATTCTAACAAGGCTTCTAGCAAATCTAATTACTTTAACGCGCAGCACGCCGCTAACAAAAATTACATAAAGGAGCAACGGGTCGCGGAGTGCGTAAAGAGCGCGGCCGCCGATAAGGATAACAAGTTTGTAAATAATCAACGAGAGATCGATAACGAAGAGACTGAGTACACGCCGGTGCCCGTTAAACAATTGATACAGGAATTCGAGAAAACGTGCAGACCGGTCATGCAGTACAAACAGATCAGTCCAAGGGTCATACCGATCATACAACAGTCTCCTCTCGATAACGATATTACGCGATTCTTTGAGACGCGAAACACTGTTAAGTACAACAACGAGGAGGAACATAGGAGGTGAGCTCCGATCCTGAATAAATTATCGTTCGCGGCCACGTGTATAATCGATGAACTGTGAGGTCGTCTTAAGAAATTTTTTAATATTAAATTAGCTGGAAAAGGAATCTTTGTATATGTTGTGATCCTCGATATCAGTTCAACTATTATAGACGTAAACGCAACAGTTCTTAAATGGAAACTCCAAGAACTTTCTTTGACGGTGTAGCTCTGCACGCAAGTACGAACTGCCGAAATCTGCCTGAACGTACAGACGCCTCCAACGATTTTGAAATCAGTCATGGTAAAACTGGTCTAAAATCGTTTGAGGTACCTGTACATCTTTTCTTGTCCTTATATCCAGTCGGTATGAGTAATTGGGGCTAATTATTAAAACAAGGGTAGGAAAGGGGACGTTAGGGATAGGACGAGTAAGGATGCTTTAGGGTTTGTCGCTGAGTAAAACCTAATATCGATAAATTAGTTCGTCATGCAACAAACATGATATCGGCACTTCGAACACTTTCAAACTATTGTGTACGGCGTCTATTATTAACGCGGGTCGTCGATAACAATGATAAACGCGTAGGATTCGTAATTTCGTTATTCGATACAGAATAGCAGAGCGACAGAGATACGAAGAATTGGTAAAACTTCAAGAGCAGCGTAGCAATGGCTACGTGTCCACCGACGAGACTGAATACACGACCGACGAGACCGATTCTCAGATGAACGATTACAGCGAGGAGATGATGTATCGCGAGAAATCGGAATCGTCGAGCTTGATGAACGGCGAACAGGATTACTCGTCGATGTTCCGCGAGGAGTGCGCCGGCCGGCGCCGCTCGGTCACCTCCGAGGAGGTCGAGAATTTCTGCAACAACGAGAACGGGAAATATTTGAACGCAGATTCGCAAGTGCCGCCCGAGGCCAAGTCGCTGTTGCTCTCGATGATCGCCTCTCAAGAGGACNTCGCTGAGTAAAACCTAATATCGATAAATTAGTTCGTCATGCAACAAACATGATATCGGCACTTCGATCACTTTCAAACTATTGTGTACGGCGTCTATTATTAACGCGGGTCGTCGATAACAATGATAAACGCGTAGGATCCGTAATTTCGTTATTCGATACAGAATAGCAGAGCGACAGAGATACGAAGAATTGGTAAAACTTCAAGAGCAGCGTAGCAATGGCTACGTGTCCACCGACGAGACTGAATACACGACCGACGAGACCGATTCTCAGATGAACGATTACAGCGAGGAGATGATGTATCGCGAGAAATCGGAATCGTCGAGCTTGATGAACGGCGAACAGGATTACTCGTCGATGTTCCGCGAGGAGTGCGCCGGCCGGCGCCGCTCGGTCACCTCCGAGGAGGTCGAGAATTTCTGCAACAACGAGAACGGGAAATATTTGAACGCAGATTCGCAAGTGCCGCCCGAGGCCAAGTCGCTGTTGCTCTCGATGATCGCCTCTCAAGAGGACATCTTGCAGACTATCAAGCATTTGCGTAACACTCCCGTCCTGGACAATCTCTTGCACGGCCTCTCGCCGGACTTGAAGTTCACGGACCTTTGTCCGGACGATGGCAAGTTAACACGCATGCGCTTCTGAGCTTTAACAATTATTTCACTAACAAAAATTTCTCCCCTTACTATAAACTTAGGGGTCGCTTAAAAATTCATGCCTTGCTATGTTCACTTTTCATTTTCTCAACAGACTCATTATTTCGTTTCACCGCCAAATCTTGTTCCACGGTCCGGTTCTTTGATCTTTGCTTACAAACAGGTTTGACAGAGTTAGACTTTTTTTGCAGGGAAGAAATTGTATGAGAGCGAGAATAATACGTACGCAGGACCCAAAATAGCTAGCGTGCACAATCTACCGACTTACAATACCGCGCCCCGAGGCTGGGATCAATCACTACAATATTACCGACCAATAAAATTCGAGAAGCCGCAAGAGATCGTTTATTCTGATTTTTAGGCGTCGTCGAAATAGTTAGTATATCTTGGGTAAGTTTCGCTAATACCTGATATCGGTCGACACTAATCTCTCGACGCTAAAACTATGCGATTATAATTTATTAAGAAATATCTATTTACAGAGTCTATCAAGAATCAGAGGTTGATATTTAATTTATAATGATCATGCAAGATATTGCTACGATTATCTTATACAGAGGGATTAGGATTGATAATGACGTTCACAGATTGAAGAGAATCGATATTCTTCAGAAGTTCTGAAATACGTTTTAGAGAATTGTTCTTCGACTATACCATTGATTATGCGAATTTTTCCTTGGTTATTTATTGAATTCGTTATTCATCCGATGTTTTGTTAAAGAAGAAATGAAAATGACGGCACGACGAATGATTCCGCCGAAGAGAATGACGTGCAGTACGCGTATAATTATGTACTTTTGAAGCTTCGTTTTGCTTGATGTAGCTACCTCTCCCTTAAGACGTTCATCCTTATTTATGCTTCTTAGCAGTGTTATTGCATTTTACTTTATAATATTATCCGAATAAATGTTGTTTTCATAACGATAAAGCGTACTTTTAATACTACCCATCGTTCATCCCGTTACTTCGAATTATCTCCTGTACGATTATAGTAGATATACATCTTTAGTTGTATCGATCACAATACGATGCATATCACGGTATGATACGACTATTGTTCAACCACTAATCAAAATATCAGATGTCAAATTGTATCAGTTTGTATCTGAATATTTCGATCGAATTCAATCAGATCTGAAAATATTCCATTCGCAAAATTCACATTATTCACATTAATTGCTAAAATTGTATGAATTCTAAATAAAATCAAAGCCCTTAGAAAAGTTGTATTTGAACGACAATATCAGTTATTGCACTGAACGCTACAAACATCCACTGCACCAGAGTGGAAGATCGATAATAATTAAAACCAATACTTGCTCACATGCATTTCTTTTATTTTTTGGCGTATTATGCACGCAAACTCGTAGCTGGGTAGCGTCCGGCTATCTTCTATCTTCCGACGCAATCGCAGTGGGAAAGCAATATAAGTAGGGGAACAGCAGAGTCTTATAAATATCGTAGGAGGGCCTGATTATTTCATTAGGCGCAACTGAAGGCGCACAATCGGTGTCTATCATGTCTTGGTCCCGTGTTTTACTTCTATCGGTGTCGTTGTTGTTCTTGTTCAATCATGAAGAAGCAGCGAGCATCTGGAAGAGAGCGTCTAACACCTGCGGCTACGAGGTACCACGCAAATACACTTTTCCTGTAAACACTGGCAATGACACTTCTCCATTCACTTTGAAATACACAATTACTTCATTTTTAATTTTCACAATTATTCACCCCACTGTAAGGTTCAGAAAAAATNCTAACACCTGCGGCTACGAGGTACCACGCAAATACACTTTTCCTGTAAACACTGGCAATGACACTTCGTACACAATTACTTCATTTTTAATTTTCACAATTATTCACTCCACTGTAAGGTACAGAAAAAATAAACGTATCTGAGACACATGCGTAGACAACGAGTTCCTTGTTACTAGCAACTATTAAATATGCGTCTAACATTGCGTCTAGCGTGAATTACCACCTAAGGAATACTAATTGAGCGGAAGGAGTAATAGCGTTTAAGAGTCGGGATATAGGATATATTTTCCTGCGTTCTCTCTTTATTTCCTTTTAGAGTGAAGACTAGTCATCCGAAGAATTGTTCGGTGCACGGGAATAAGATTTTTATAAACATCGAGTAATGAGTGAACTCTCGTTATCGGGTGTTTGTACTAATGCAAAAAGAATGCAGAATATAGCATTCACCGGCGTTAATGTATAAGAAATAAGAATGAGATATGTTAGAACAGAACTAAAGAAGATATCGTCGATTTTTAACGTTACAGGCGTGTCCTGCGGCGGATCCAAATAAATTAAATATTCATTTAGTTGCTCATACTCACGACGACGTTGGCTGGCTGAAAACGGTTGATCAATATTATTTCGGAAGTAAGTGCGGATTTAGAAAATTTCTATCGACATTATTTTATAAACATAATATTGAATAATGTCATGTATTTACCTAATCGAACGAAGGCCGGTCGAAGATACAACTAGCAGGAGTGCAGTACATCCTAGACAGCGTCGTTCAAGCACTGCTGGCCGATCCTGAAAGGAAGTAATTACATTTTCATTACGTAATGATTAATATTTTTATATACGGCACGTTCAGAGGAAGATTTAATTCGTTTGCTGCGAAGTGTTAAAATAAAATATTTCCCGTCGCGAATTGTACAGATTTATCTACGTGGAAACCGCCTTCCTGTGGAAATGGTGGCTGCGGCAAAACGACAAGGTGAGGGAAGACGTGAGGAATTTGATAAACGAAGGAAGATTGGAAATCATCAGCGGCGGTTGGAGTATGAACGACGAGGCAGTCACTCATTACCACTCCCTCGTAGATCAATACACCTGGGGTTTCCGGTAATGACTTTCATTTACAATTTCTCCAACTTCATTTTCATTCATGTTTTTATTCCAGACGTTTGAACGACACGTTCGGAAGCTGCGCTAGGCCCCACATAGGGTGGCAGATCGATCCCTTCGGTCACTCCAGAGAGCAGGCTTCCTTGTTCGCGCAATTGGGATTCGACGGGATGTTCCTTGGTCGGCTCGATTATCAGGACAAGAGGGAAAGGCTTGCGAGCAAAACGATGGAATTCATTTGGAAAGGAAGCCCGAGCTTAGGTAAAAGATATTATACATTATAAAAATATAATATTATACATTACGATATAAAAAGTATTATATAATTAGGTGCGTTCGATGTGCAGATCTTTTAACTGATAGAGTGATTTGTTACACAGGGACGCGTGCAGACTTGTTCACAGTTGCATTATATAATACTTATTCTCCGCCACCTGGTTTCTGTTACGATGTTTTATGCAGAGACGAACCGATAATTGATGATCCCGACAGTCCGGATTACAATGTGAAAGAAAGGGTACGTCGCGTAATTTACGGCTCACCGATGAGTCATACTTCACTAACACGTGTTTCCTTCCTTTTTACTAACACCATACTTAATTAATAAATTCAACTTGACGTGTAATTAGTTTAGTTAAAGTCGACTAACAGTAAGAATCTCTTAGATCGACACACTTTTGCACTACGCAGCTCGCCAGGCCGATGCGTATCGTACGAATAACGTTATATTTACGATCGGAGGAGATTTCACTTACATGCAAGCGGAAATGTATTTCGTTAACATGGATAAATTAATAAGGTAGCTTTGTTGGATAGAACTATTAATTTTAAATGCGCGTGCGAAAAGTGCGGGGAAAAGGAAGGAAAAGCGAGTAACTGATCGCGGTGGTAAGTACATAGAGCGCGTATGCTGTGCAGGTCGAGGCGTTACTGAATTACGCGAACCGTCAAGCGGCCTCGTACAAGACAAATAACGTTATTTTCACGATGGGAGAAGACTTTAATTACCAACAAGCTGAATTATGGTTCAGTAACTTGGATAAACTCATCAGGTAAAACGATCGATAGCGAAAACCGGGAGGAATCTGTGTACAAAATATTAATTAATAAATTCTGTTTTCTAATTTTTGTATATTATGACATTTTTACATGCATTGCGTTGAAATCGACAGGTACGTGAGGGAGTTGAATGGTTCCGATGTGAACATATTTTATTCCACGCCGTCGTGTTATTTGAAAGCTGTGCACGACGCGAAGCTTCAGTGGGCAACCAAGGAGGACGATTTCTTCCCTTACGCGAGCGATCCCCACTCGTATTGGACTGGATACTTCTCCTCCAGGCCAGCGATCAAATTCTTTGAAAGAATGGGAAACAACCTCCTACAGGTAAAATAAATAATTTAGGATATAATAAAAGGCTTTCGAAAATGTCTTGAACGAATGATCGCAGGTGTCCAAACAATTATCTGTGTTGACGCAATTAAAAGACAACGTGAAAGAATTGGAATCATTTCGGGAAGCGATGGGCGTAATGCAACATCACGACGCAGTCACTGGAACTGAGAAACAATTAGTCGCGTTCGATTACGCTCGCCTATTGTTTAAAAGCATGCAACAGGGATTGAATATCGCTTCCGAGGGCGTTAGGTAAATTTCAGAGTTTTTTAAGAAATGACTACGACTATTTTTTAATCGTTCGATCCATAGGAAATGGCAAGCGAATGGAAATGCCGAATTCGAGAAAGTGAACATGTACTCGTGCATGTTAACGAATGTTAGCTCGTGCTCGTACACGGAAAACGAAGATTTCGAACTCTCAGTTTACAATCCCTTGAGTTGGAGCGTTGTGACTCCCGTTCGTATTCCCATTACACGACAAGACAGAAATGTCGTGGATCTGTCAGGTACATCTCTTTATTTTTAACCCTTTCGCTACGGCAGTCCGTTTCCTATCGAATAGGGCACCGCGCCGAAAAATGCTTCAAATTGATTCTATTCTTATTTATTTATTTTTCTTAAGATTGTTCGAAGACCTTGTCGCAATCCGTTCCTATTCCTGCCTCCGTGCGTACAGTACCGGGTAGAAGCAGTAATGCAACGCACGAGCTTGTATTCCTCGCAACGATACCGCCCTTGGGATACAAGTCTTACAGTATTAAAAAAGAGCCAAAGGAAACGGGTCAAATAACCGTCAAAGAAAATACCATCGGCAACGAGGTAGGTATTATTGCGGTAAACTGACTAAAGAAGAAAACACGTGTAAATTAAAAAAAAAATAATGTCTAGTTTTATACGGTCACCGTCAACGGAAATGGTCAAATTTCTGTAGAATGGAAGAAAGAGAAAATGCAGATGGTTCAGTCGTTCCATTACTATCAGGGAATGGAAGGTAATAACGAAGTGGCTGAAAATAGGTCGTCGGGTGCTTACATCTTCAGACCCAAAGGGGTGTCTGCTAAGAATTTCGTGTTACCTGGTTCTTACGAGGTTTTCAAAGGTAATTATATTAAAACAAGTTTCGTCGAAGCTACCGCATCGGAACGAGCATTATTACCAGTTTTTAATTGAGAGCCGAAGACAAGATCGATATAAATATTTGGCTACGAACTTCTAAGCTAAGAAGCTAATAAATTTGATTGATTATTTAGGTCCGTTAGTGGAAGAGATTCATCAACATGTCGCTGGTTGGATACATCAAGTAATTAGACTTTACAAAGGAAAAGACTATGTCGAATTCGACTGGCTCGTCGGACCTATACCTGTCGAGTAAGTACGCGCTACTCGCTTAAATCCGATCGATTAATTAAAAAGTACTAATGAGAAAATCTAATTGCAGAGATAATATTGGCAAAGAAATAGTAACGAGGTACACCAGTAATTTGGATTCCGCCGGAGTATTTTATACCGATAGTAATGGTCGCGAAATGTTAAAACGAACGAGGAATTACCGTCCAACGTGGAATCTGGAATTGCACGAACCGGTGTCTGGCAATTATTATCCAGTTAATTCAAAGATTTCTGTGAAAGACGAAGAGAAACAGTTGAAGATGAGTTTGTTAACTGATAGGGCGCAGGGTGGAACCAGCATGATCGACGGCGAAATCGAAATGATGGTAATATTAATAAAAACGATCAGACATTTATGACTTACTTAAATTATATCGAGTGACACGTTGCAGCTTCATAGAAGACTTTTGAGGGACGACGCGTTCGGCGTTGGCGAAGCTCTCAACGAGACCGCGTTCGACGAAGGTTTAGTGATTAGAGGCACGCATTATATCATCGGAGGAAGCACGAAGAATCTTAACGAACTTGCGACGAAGGAGAAAGCTTTGGCTCTTCAAACTCTGCTCCGACCTTGGCCTTTCGTTACCCCTGCAGAGAAAGATTCTCTTACGTGTCCACAGAACACGCGTGTTCCACAGGTAAGCAAAGTCGAACTGAACGTTATAATTGACGAGACAACATAAATTCTTTTATCTGTTAGAATACTGGTTTGGCTAAACCTCTCCCGCCGAACATTCACATTTTGACATTGGAACCATGGAAAGAAGACACTGTTTTACTAAGATTGGAACATATCTTCGAAGTTGGTGAAACCGAAAATTTGTCCGCGCCGGTGGAGATTAATATCCAAGTACGTGAAGAAATAATTATATTCCACTCCATGAATTAAATTTGTTACGTTTTCTTTATGGTTTTTATCACGACAGGACTTGTTCACGAATTTCACGATCGTGTCTGTCGAGGAGACGACGTTGGGTGCCAATCAATGGTCCAAAGATACGAATCGACTGGCCTGGAATGCCGAAACGAACGAAGTTCTTAGAGAAGAGAGGAATCCGTCTCCTCCCGTGGAGATTAAAGACGGCGGCATAAACGTTCGTCTACAGCCAATGGAGATACGAACGTTTATAGCTAAATTTCAAGCTAAGAACTAAATAAGAAACTGATCTTATTTTTATCAAATGTAATGAAAAAATATCATTTTTATTTTTATGTATTTTTTAAAAATGTGTAAAATAAATCAAACGCCTTGACCAGTACATACACATGTGCAGTTAAAATTGAATGTCACTCTTCTTGACGTGTAAACTTGTTAACCTTTTAATATGTGAAATCCCGATAACAAAATTTTCGAACAATCCCTAAAATTGTCAGATTTCCAGAGAAAATCTAAAGGAGAGAGAAATTTGAGATGCCAATAGAAACGATAAATCCATTTCTTCACTGATCGTTAGGAAGTTACATACAATAGTCTGCTTTTCGTTCATTGTCAAAGTAAGCATAAAAAATTGAAACAATTCTAAGATGAAAACATCGAGTTATTATAAATAAAAATTCCATACTAATAATTAAATGAATTAGATGACGTCGGAAGGTGAAGCGTGGGCTCAGACCCTTATCACGGTAACACCGGAAGAAGCTGCAACGTTAAGAGAAATATCGGAAGGAACCACCGTGTCCGCGACACCGGACGTACAATTGGTCCTCGACCCTAGCGAAATCGTTTTCAGACGATCTTTCACTCAGGAGAAATTCGTAGACGCCAAAGAATCGTTGTCGAAAGAGGAAACGGAAGAGATATCTGTAAAGATACCGGAAGAGTTGGCAGTACCGGAAGAGAAGCAAAAGGAAGACGCGGAGAGCCAAACGTATCTGCAAGGGATGCCCGTCGTTCACATTTCCATCGAATACCAAGACGAAGCTTCGCAGACGATGTACATGAGCACTCCTTGTCCGCCTCTGAAATATTATAAAGACATCATGAGTACGTGTTATCACTCTTTGTCGTTTCGATTTACCAGTTTTAAATTGCTACCGATAAAACGGACGGTGAAAGTGATTTGAAAATCGTGTACAGCGTCCATGATCGAAGGGCCAATGCCTAGATTGAAAAGGAGCTACGTGGCAGGAACTATAATTAGCATCGATCCGGAGGCGTCCCGCGACTCTGCGATCGAACAATTAATCGCGGACGTTACGGACGAGGAACGCGAGGAATTCGAATCTAAACTTAGCGACGAAGAGGAGCGAGAAATGGAAGTGACTGAAATCCTGCACTTCGCGATAGCGCGGGCATTCTGGATAGACGACCCGACGAGCCAAGCGCCGGTCGAGACCGACGACAAAGCGACCCAGACTTACATTAAATATAACAATCGTACAAAAATGTTCGTGATAGATAACGAAGTGCAAACGGATTTGAGTTGCGAACCGAAGAAATCGAACACGATGCTGTTGACCGATTATTGGGAGAAGAAGAACATAGCTTTGGACTGCTTGGAGGATTGCATCTCCAAAGGCATCGAAATCAAAATAGCGATAGACGATATAATAGACGAGATTATCGACAAGTGTGCGGAGAGAATTAGGTATCCCATGAAGGAACAGATGATACAGACGATAGCTACGTATAAATTAGATAAAAAAGAGAAGGAGGAAGACGTATTGAGAAAGCTGAAGCTGGACATAATCGTGGATCCTTTGGAGGCATCCATCGTTGTCGTGCCTCTGATGAGCGATATATTACAGCTGGTTTGCGAGAACGTGTCCAAGAACGCTGTTAAAGAAGCTAAGAACGTTTTAAACGTGGTCCTTCAGCGAACGATGACTATAATTAAAAAGCTCATGGAACTGCAAAAAGAAGTGGAACGTTAGTATAAATCTAATTGAAATAAGAGATAATTTTTTAAAGGGTTTATATTGGTTTAGGTAAACCGATAGATCAAAAGTTAGCGCAGAGGAAGAAGAAGATCCTTGAGTCGATGTCGAAGAAGGAAACGGAAACGATCGCGACTCAAACGAGTATAGCTGCGATTTCCGAAGTGAAGAAGATTAAAAGGTCGAGGGAGGTTCTATGCTCCGTTTGCAGAAGGCAGTCGATGTGTCAATGGTGCTTGGAACGTCAAGAAGACGAGGAAGTTCCGAAGGAGGACGTGAAAATACTTCGCACGCAGGATATATTACTAGCTTACAAGCCTTGTTACGTTGTAACGAAAGTTTCAGAGAAAGATGAACAGCTTCAACCTCCTTGTCCACCGGAACAAAAAGCGAAACCCGCGGTACAAAGTATTAAATATAAGCCGCGTGATATGACAGATTCCGTCGCAGACTGTTGTCAAGCGATACGTTTGTTCTTGAAACGCGACGAAGAGATTGAGCCGCGAGGTGCGTACGAAAACGGTATCCTTTTTACTATTCGTTCGAGAATTATGCTTATTTTTTAGAATCCGTCAACGAGTGGTCTTACGTTACCGATGCTACGATAATGAAACCATGCTCGATTAAAGGTAAGACTACTGGTATTTTATCATTATACTCTCCGCCTATCATGCCGGAGTCAGGTTTCGCGGCCTCGAGAGCGATAATGTACACAGCGATGAAACAATGTGTACGTCTCGGTAGGGACAACAAAAAACAAATATACACGTATTAGTAAACTATCGATGTGGATGAAAAATGATTCCGGCATGGGCGTCCACGATTCAGTAGTCGAAGGATTAAATATCAAAAGTAAACGCGTATTTTTATTATAGAATCAGTGACTAGCTCCAGTCAAACGACTGTAACTTTGATGGACCGATCAGTTTTCNCTACGATAATGAAACCATGCTCGATTAAAGGTAAGACTACTGGTATTTTATCATTATACTCTCCGCCTATCATGCCGGAGTCAGGTTTCGCGGCCTCGAGAGCGATAATGTACACAGCGATGAAACAATGTGTACGTCTCGGTAGGGACAACAAAAAACAAATATACACGTATTAGTAAACTATCGATGTGGATGAAAAATGATTCCGGCATGGGCGTCTGCGATTCAGTAGTCGAAGGATTAAATATCAAAAGTAAACGCGGATTTTTATTATAGAATCAGTGACTAGCTCCAGTCAAACGACTGTAACTTTGATGGACCGATCAGTTTTACCAGAGACTTGCAGTTATCGCAGCACACTGTCTTCGCAAGCGGCGAACGCTTTGCAGATATTAAAAGAGACGTTTTGCACGCGAGAAACTTGTCCCGGCTCGTCATTGCACAATTTAAACAATTACCAGGGCGAGGAGGCGTGCGTTAATTCAACATGCGACGCGTGTTTGAGTATGAACAACATGGACAGTAGATCGTACATACCTTGCGGTCAACAATCGTGCAAAGTATTTTCGAAACTGCACCTGCCAAATACGAATAGTTACAGTACCTGTTCTCACGTTCCCATCAAGTCGTACGGCGACGGGCTTAAAGTTATTCCTATATACCTGTCCCAGGATTCTTGTAACTAAAGACTTTCCTTTGAAAAAAATATTTATTCGACAAGAATAAATGCACGTACACCGTTTTTCCACTCGCATTACTCACACAGCAAGATATGTAGACCGCAATGTAAGTGTAATAAGAGTCGGTCACTGCATATATGATGTTGCCTCGCATAAATTTTACGTGCTGTTCTGTGTGATAGGATTTTAAATTAGTTACCATGAAGCACGTATAAAAGTCATTCGTAATATCGCTTTTATATAATTTATAAATTGTCTATAAATAAAATATGTATTATAAAAATATATTATTGCTCTTGTTATATTTTCCTGTATGGTGTCAGTACACACACTTGTATTTAGATCAATTTCTATAGTTCGAACCGTGGAATTTCGTACTGACGTCGACGCGTCACGCTACCATGACCCGAATACCATAATTAAATTTAATATACGTTGTTTAATTTGGCACAAAATAATAGAGCGCGGCCGAGTATTTTTAAATGTCCATATTGCCATTTTCAAATATGCCTCAGAGAGAGTATACGATCTACTATTCTTAATTAAGGAAAATTTCGTTATATTACGTTGGTCTCAAAGAGCAATTGACTGGTCAGCAATATCGTTTAGATTCCAAATAGATCTCTTTGTATTATATTATCACTCTGGAATCTTATACAAAATTATTATACAAACTTTTGATACATGAACCACGTCAAGCTGTAAGTAAGCATTATCTGTGTGCGTACTGGTTCAACGCGAGTATTAAAAAAAAATCTGAAACGAGACGGATGTATTGTTTTAAAGAAATAATAATATGATCTGAAAAATGAAAGTTTGCTGTACGAAATGATCGCAAATAAAAAATGATATTGATACAGCTTGTGATGATGTAATTGACGTCGCTTTAAGCACTGTGCGCGANACGATCTACTATTCTTAATTAAGGAAAATTTCGTTATATTACGTTGGTCTCAAAGAGCAATTGACTGGTCAGCAATATCGTTTAGATTCCAAATAGATCTCTTTGTATTATATTATCACTCTGGAATCTTATACAAAATTATTATACAAACTTTTGATACATGAACCACGTCAAGCTGTAAGTAAGCATTATCTGTGTGCGTACTGGTTCAACGCGAGTATTAAAAAAAAATCTGAAACGAGACGGATGTATTGTTTTAAAGAAATAATAATATGACCTGAAAAATGAAAGTTTGCTGCACGAAATGATCGCAAATAAAAAATGATATTGATACAGCTTGTGATGATGTAATTGACGCCGCTTTAAGCACTGTGCGCGACCTGTAACCATAGAGATTCTCTATGCCTGTAACACGCTTTGTCACAGTATTAAATAAATTAATAGAAATTCGATATTGACGTTTTAAGTTATAAAGCTGATTTCTCGTCAGGTTCCTCTTCTTCTTTTTGCGTTTCCTTCACTTCAATCGCGTTCATTTCTGTCTCCTCGTCGGTAATCGCTGCAGCTTTTTGATGGCTCGCGTCGTTCCACGGTTGTATCTCCGCTGAGCCAAACATGCAAAACAGTGCAGTAGCAGATGTAAATACTGCTGCCGAGATCCAGAACATGACACGCCATTCTTCTACTCCGTTCTAAAAAAAAGAAGAGGATATCAAATGACAATGGTCGGTAAGCAAATAATTTCGCGTGGACACGTACCCTTTCATTTGTCAAAGCACCAATAATAGGTGGGATGATGAATCCAGGGAAACTGCCGAAGGTGTTCATAATCCCATATAACGAGCCGGCGTAATTAGGCGCGAGATCTTGATGATTCACTAGACTGGTCTGACACGCAGCTCCGTTAAATGTTAAAGCTAGTATTAGCATGACGATTGCAGCTATTGCATCGCAGCCGGCATACGTCATTGCTACCAAAGCTATCGCTGGTCCTAAGTGCGCTATTAGTAACACATAATTATTTCTACTATTTTCGCTTATCGAAGGTGTGCGAAAACGAAACTAAACAAACTTACAGAAAATCATAAATATTTTCCTAATCGNTAAATTAATAGAAATTCGATATTGACGTTTTAAGTTATAAAGCTGATTTCTCGTCAGGTTCCTCTTCTTCTTTTTGCGTTTCCTTCACTTCAATCGCGTTCATTTCTGTCTCCTCGTCGGTAATCGCTGCAGCTTTTTGATGGCTCGCGTCGTTCCACGGTTGTATCTCCGCTGAGCCAAACATGCAAAACAGTGCAGTAGCAGATGTAAATACTGCTGCCGAGATCCAGAACATGACACGCCATTCTTCTACTCCGTTCTAAAAAAAAGAAGAGGATATCAAATGACAATGGTCGGTAAGCAAATAATTTCGCGTGGACACGTACCCTTTCATTTGTCAAAGCACCAATAATAGGTGGGATGATGAATCCAGGGAAACTGCCGAAGGTGTTCATAATCCCATATAACGAGCCGGCGTAATTAGGCGCGAGATCTTGATGATTCACTAGACTGGTCTGACACGCAGCTCCGTTAAATGTTAAAGCTAGTATTAGCATGACGATTGCAGCTATTGCATCGCAGCCGGCATACGTCATTGCTACCAAAGCTATCGCTGGTCCTAAGTGCGCTATTAGTAACACATAGTTATTTCTACTATTTTCGCTTATCGAAAGTGTGCGAAAACGAAACTAAACAAACTTACAGAAAATCATAAATATTTTCCTAATCCAACCTAAAGTAAGGAACTTCTTCCTTCGTACGTAATCACCGGCCGCAGCGAACAAGACTCCGGCACCGAGTCTCGCTATATAAGGTAATCCTGTGAGCGGTCCACCCTAAATATAATTGAACGTGAAAGAAATTTTGTGTAACAATTATATTTATCTCAATATAAGTAAATACAATACCGATTTCATGTCGAATCCAAGAACTTCCAATGTATACTTCGGCCCGTTAGTAGCTATGAAATAAATGCCCCACATGTTCGCAAAATGAGCCCACAGCAGAACTAGGAACGGCACCGAGGTAGCAACATCTTTTACCGGTAAATTCACCTGATCCATTCGATAATTATATAATCCGTATGCAATTAACTAATTAATTCGAACTGCGCGCTTACCTTCTGTTTGGAGACAGTTGTGCCTATCTGCTCTTTGATGTAAGCCTTCTCTTTCTCAGTAATTCCTGGATGAAGGTCGGGTGTGTCGTATATAAGGAAAAACCACAAAGCATAAAAAATTAATATAAGTCCACTGGTAAAGTAATACGCGGCTTTCCATCCGAGAGCACTTATTATCTGACCGCACAGAGCAAACGTGACTACGGTTCCGAAAGGTCCACCTGCGAGGCAATTCAAATTTAATGTTCCGTGTTCCATGCGTTAATTGATCGTTTAGTTTATGATCGATTACCCTGCATTGTCCATACGAACATGCCCTTCTCGCTAGGAGGGACCCATCTCGCTATCATCGCGTGCAAGGCAGGGTAAACGGCACCCTGGAAATACGCACGATATTCTTTTTTTACGACTGGGTAATAGAGAAGTAGCCAGCCGAAAAAACAAAGAGTGGTTCAGAAACAAAGTATGTTTGAACAATAAAAGATGCAGCAAGTGACTTACTCCGAAGAAGCCCATCATAAAACGAAGTACAAACACTAAACCGTAATGAATGCCAGAAGCCCAAGGCATCAAAAGGTTTAATAATGCAGGTATTAGTGTCGCGAATCTATATTAGAATGCACCACAAGGGGTAGGTGAAAATGTCAAATATTTAAGTAACAGATATTGCTATTATGCCGTGATCGCAAATTTTACTTACGCGACAACTCTAGAACCGCCGTATTTCTCCGCTAACAAACCAGCGGGTACACTCGCTGGCAGCACTCCATAAAAATAGCCAGAAAGTAATAAACCTTGTATGTGCTGATTCCATTCATAGCGTTCACCGTACTATAATTATTATTTATTACCGTGACTTGTATGACGAAGACTCACACCATTAATAGTCGACGTGCTCATTATATCGAACGATACAAACTTACATCTTTAAGTACAACAGTTTTGTTAGTGGAATTGGAAGTACCAAGACAGGCCGCACCACCACCACCACCCTTGCTAGTCGTGTTCACCATAGCGACAATAGTAATTGACAGATTTGTACGAATCATATAAGAAAACATACATGCCAGGAACATCATAGCTCCTAGTACACCTCTTCGCGGAATCTTTTCTGCAATGAACATATGAACCCAGTTAAACGAGTTTAACTTAGAAAGTTTTGAAACGATGCGGGAGCAGCAGATATGAATTTTACTTGCAATGATTTCATACAATCCTAACTATAAATACAACTGTGATGTGCAGTACGAATGCATTTAGCAATCGAATCGGGGATCTGACCTTTATATTTAACTTTCAATAAATTTTAATTCTGCTGGTGGCACGCATACGTCTCTTCTGAACAGCAACATCAATTATTTAATCGTAAACATGCACGAGAAATTGGTATCGGGGACGAGAGAAATTTTATTTAACTTCATTCAATCAAGTTTGAGGTGATTCCTCTTTGCTGTTATTTCTATTTACGCAAGAATATACAAATAACATAGGCGATATTTCTTTCCTATATATGTTATATGTATAATGTTCACAATGAGTGTCATTCAGCCTGTTTACTTGTACAGAGAGCTGTTCAGCGTATATAGATACATACGCGTTCTTTAATCTATTTCTGTAATGTTTGTACAGTAGATATAGTATGCATACTCGCGGATGATCCCGTGAAAATAAATTACCTTGTGGACATTGTATCTGAGAGGAAAATCTGTACGTGTTCAAAGAATAAGGTAAAATTATTGTACAAGTGTAATTATTATTCATCATTGAGTATAGATGCCTAGTGTGTGGAATTTCTAAAATAACGCCTATTGCATAACGATAGTTATCTATGTTCCTCTAGTTAATTAAGCTTAACAGTCGTAATACGAGCTGGAAGCCGAGAACTATAAAATATTTGTAGTTTTTGGAGTATCTTTATTTCTTACAAAATACATTATTTCAATTCATATAAAACTTATGAATTTATTCAGTGAATTCGGAGAATTTTGTACAAAGTGTATGATGTAATTCAAGTTCTTTTTTTCTTAGTCAAAATGCTATCTCTCGTAATCATTAAGTTCACGTAAATATGTAAAAGAATTTTTCTATCCGTACTAAAGATAAGAAGCGTAATTTCGACTTCGCCAAATCAGAGAACTGTATCTACGTAGTTATGCTTATTTCCATAATCACTTAACGCCATTAGTTCGAGGATAATTGAATACCAATTTTCGAAGATGACTATTGAGAATGAAAATCGCTTACAGAGATAAAAAAATAATGATACAGAATGAGCGTGTAACATTGAAAGGATCAAATGATGAACTCACCGTTAACTTTCCGGAAGAGTGCCATTTTTGTCGTTGTATATAACTAATTGGTGAATATAAATGTGAGATCAAGTATTATGCTGTAAACAATATCTGTAGTTCAGAGTTGATTGTTGTTAGCAACCGTTCAATCGTTATCAATAGCTGGCAAGATATATTTGTGCTGCTGTTAGTCTCGGAGATGCCTTCAGGATTTAATCAATTCTGTAAACTGTTGGTGCGTATGTATCACATTACGTCATGCTTTTGCATGTGTTCGCAGACGATAACACGACTATTTCACTTTTCGCCTGATCGATATCGAAATCATACAGGAGGATGCTGAAAAAAGATACGAGACAGTCCCTATATTTAAATTCTATATTTAAACTGCCATAATATTAGAATCACGCAACATGTATTACACGGACCGTGAACCGTGTTAGAAACGAAAAAAGTTCCATTGAAAAGAAACGAAGTGAAGCCTATGCATCGTACGTATGTTTATCAAAATTATCATATGCGGTTTGTAATGCATATTTATACAGTGGCTCGCTGATGTTATCAACATCGTCTATCGAAACTCAAGCGACGGATGAAAATTCCAAAGTATACTTCGTGCAACGTATTTCATCGATTTCTTAGATTTCTGGTGAATCATCCGAGCTAATACATTATGAGCGTGTTAAATCAAAATTATCTTTTAATTTTTTTTTATCAAACGTATGACGTATCTACTTTGACTCTTTGCAAGTGAAAAATCGAAAAATACTTTAACATTTAATTAACATTAGTAACTGAAGTTGTTGACAAGCCATTTTCTAAATTTATTCTTTACGAATTAGACAAGTGTATCGTTGGACAATATCAAGTTATTAAGTTCAGCTGAAGACAATTATAAAAAATGATCTATCGAATCGAAATTGGAATATTTTTATCGATCAACGTTTCATCAATTATAGTTTAAACGGAGTTGAACTGATATGTCCAAGCAGTTGAGGAATTTAACATGCCAAATCAACGCATTTTGGCATTTTACATAACATATAATATTCGCGAAACGAAAAACAGGAAAGTAACAGTACTTACGTCAGTCGCTTAATTTATGTCGCAAAGTGCAGACGTCTAACCTCATATCCACGTGCGAATTATTTTCACACAAGTTTATTAAACAAACAATTAAGTAGCCAATTGATCGATCAGTATACACAGAACGAAATGTGTTTCATCCATCTATCTTTGGCATTATGATGCAAAGTTAAACACTTGTTTTTAAGCAGACCGCGTGCACACAGAAGGAACTTCGTATGATATGAAGAAGTAATCATTAATTTTCTGATGTCTCGAATCAGAATATAAATTTTCTGTAACGTTTTGCGTATATAAAATGTTTGAACAGTTACTACAGATACAATACGACACGATGAACGCGAACAACGCGAACGTGACTGAACGGCGACTTTTTTCAGTCACCGATTCGCGCTTCTCGATCCCCACCACGATTACCTGTTGAATGTGTGCGTGTGTACATATGTATACATATATACTTATTTGCTAATGTAGACGTCTGAGGTATATAGATATATTTGTACATATATATGTTCTCATTTGCAAGTGAAATATACAGTGATCAAGGATAACCTTCCCTAACCTTTAAATTTGATATTTGTTTTATAATTTCATTGCTTTGCTGTGACTGGCTGTCTCGCATGCAGTCTCTGTCATCTCCGGCTATTTTCTTTTTTCGGACATCATGAATTGATATCAGGTAAATACGTAAATATAATATTTTTAGGTCAAAGAATCGTAGGCTTTCACGGGACATAAAAAGTCCATGACGAATTTACGTGTCCATGACAAATAAGGATGGATTTAAATTTTATATCGTTTTCCTTGTATCCTTTTTTTGGTATTGACTGTACGTGCGTTAAATAAAATATTTTATAAGGAAGAAGTTATAACTGTGTGACATGGTAATTGCATGTTTAGATGATAATAGGATTATTTTGGAATAAAACGAACACTAATTTTGTAAGATTGTAAAGCTGTATTTATAGATTTCCAATTTATTATATGTAACAAGCAGGACCAATTTCAATATAAAAGCTTTGATCAGGTTTTCCTATATCACGCAAGGACACGTCTATCAAAGGCAACCTTACAGGTTTATCGGTTTCATATGATACAATTGTCCTGCCCCNTATCGTTTTCCTTGTATCCTTTTTTTGGTATTGACTGTACGTGCGTTAAATAAAATATTTTATAAGGAAGAAGTTATAACTGTGTGACATGGTAATTGCATGTTTAGATGATAATAGGATTATTTTGGAATAAAACGAACACTAATTTTGTAAGATTGTAAAGCTGTATTTATAGATTTCCAATTTATTATATGTAACAAGCAGGACCAATTTCAATATAAAAGCTTTGATCAGGTTTTCCTATATCACGCAAGGACACGTCTATCAAAGGCAACCTTACAGGTTTATCGGTTTCATATGATACAATTGTCCTGCCCCACTGACCATTGTATATCTACAATAAACAATAGATATTAGAATACTCTATAGCTTAAATGTTTCATACTTAGCGTCATGTGNTTCATAGTCGGGACTTATATATAAGTCCCGACTATGAATACCGGCCTATAGCTTAAATGTTTCATATTTAGCGTCGTGTAAAACTTACCCTACACTCATCCAGGATCATTTCATATCTCAAACGTTGATTTCCTCGTGCAGTTAATTCGGCGTCGTTCCATGTTAAAAATTTCATGCTCTTTCTATATGTTTTTCTTTCAGCATCGAAATATGCAACGCTATTTTTGCAGTGATACGTTATATTCTGATATGCGTTCGTAGATAGTAGTTGCAGGAAACTAATTTGATTGCTATCTGCTTTGTATGTAATCTGTATATTACGAATGTAGATAACGTTAAAATCGATTTATGTTCAGCAGTTGATAAATGTTAGAGAAGTACTTACCCTCATTCCGTCTTCTATTTCGCTCAACCACGTTTCTGGCTGATCCGTGATGTGTGTAATTTCCGGGGACCGAACAGGACTTGGTAACAGACATGTTGCACGTTTCGCCGCATCGCAGTGCACTAAAATTGCATCCCTGGTATCACCTTCATTGGGATCGACCCAATATTCTCCTAAAAATTTTAGAGATTCGTATTCTGAAGCTAACTACGTTAAAAAAATAATATATAAGTATCTCGTGAAGTAACTTGTGAACTAACCAGAAAGTTTATCTGGATAAGCGCTGTAAAGATCCTTACAAGTTTTGGCCGGTGAATTTTTCTCACCGTCCGGCTTTATTAATTTTTGGAACGACGATTTCAGTTGATTATACGCTTTTGTAATGAGTTCTTGCCTTTCTTCTTCTGTCATATCTTGACCGAACATTCTCGGTGGTTCGTCGCCAATTAATGGATCTGGTCCTTTGGTTTGACCTTGCCCTGATAGAAATTGACATCATAAAATGCATGTGCATGTAAATTGAACAACAGAATAATCACCTAACAGAGCAACTAGAGATGCAGCATCGTATCCTAGTCCAACCTCGCCAGGTAGACCCGGCGGGCCCGGTGGGCCGGGCGGTCCAGGTGCACCGTGACGACCTTCGTCACCTGGTGGACCCTTGGGTCCTGGATTCCCGCTTAATCCGATCAATCCAGGACTGCCGTCGCGACCTGGGCTGCCTCTAGGCCCAGGTTCTCCATCTTTCCCTGGTAGTCCAGGAAGCCCAGGCATTCCTTTCTCTCCCGCTGGCCCGACGGGGCCGGGAAGTCCTTGCAACCCTGTGAAACCTCTATGACCCTTCGCACCTTTCGGACCCTCGTCCCCGCGGTCACCTTTTGGACCTTCGAGTCCTATAGGTCCTGGTTTCCCCCGAGCTCCCTAAGCATGTGAGTAATACTATTTTAGTTTTTTATTACATTGTCGATTCTAATAATTATAAAAATAACGCTAACTTGTTGTCCTTCGACGCCTTGCGGCCCTGCTTCTCCCTTTGGCCCTCTTTCTCCAGACGGTCCCGGAGGACCTGCTTGCCCAGGCGATCCCTAATTGCCAAATTCATAATTGCGTAATTCTTTATTCGATATTATCCAGAATTGACACAAGATGCTCGAATCTTACTGGTAAGCCAGGAGCGCCAGGTGATCCTATTTGTCCTATTGATCCGGGTGGTCCTTTATCTCCGGGGCGACCCCCTATCCCAGGTGGCCCAGGTTTTCCAATAGGTCCCTCCGGTCCAGTCTCTCCCGGAGCCCCAGGTGGTCCAATAGGTCCTATCGGGCCGGTTAATCCAGGTGGTCCTTCGGCGCCTGGTTTCCCGGGTTCGCCAGATTCTCCCTACCACGTTACAGAAAGTATTATACAAACATATTACATATATTCCATATTACCTATATCAAAAATATATTATACAACAATACACTGTATTATACAAACATGCATCCTCTAAAAGATGTACTGTTTATCTTACAAAAATAATAAATGTTAAAATGCTCACCGGTGCTCCTCGCAACCCTCTGGCACCCATCGGACCCTGTGGTCCTGATAAGCCAGGCATACCTCTCTCTCCAACAGGACCTTGCGGACCCTGAGGTCCAGGTATTCCTGGCGGTCCTTGTGACCCACTTTCGCCTTTGCTACCATCCGCGCCAGGTAAACCGGGATTTCCGGCTGGACCAGGGCTCCCTGGTCGGCCTGCTTCTCCAACGTTGCCCTTAACGCCAGGTAAACCAGGAGGTCCTGCCGGTCCCATCGAGCCTGACGGGCCCTGTAAATGTTTAGGAAATCATAATCAATTAATGAATAATGAGCCTATGCGCACAGGGATTCGTGAGCGTACACATACGCTCCGGTGATAATGACCAGGAAAATTAATCGCACATGTACGCTAATGATGCAAATGAGTTAATAAAACATACCGTTGGTCCGACTGTTCCCGGTATTCCAGGCGGTCCCGCGATTCCTGGTTCTCCTCTGGCGCCTGGTTCGCCTCTCATTCCTTTAGCCCCCGTTAATCCAATTAAGCCTTGTGCTCCGGGCTCGCCAGGGATGCCTACATTCGAAATTAATTATAAAATTATATCCATTGTGATTTCACTGTAATTTTGTTAAACATTTATTAATTATTCCTTACCGGGTGTACCAGAATTTCCTTGATCTCCTTTTAAACCGGGGTAACCGCGGTCGCCTTTTAATCCTGGTAAACCTATGAGTCCTTGCGGCCCTGGGAACCCTTGTAAACCTTGCAGTCCTTGAGGTCCTCTTTCTCCGGGGTTTCCGGAAGCGCCAACTTCTCCTGGAGGTCCAGGCGAACCGGGATCTCCACGTTCTGCTGGTTCGCCTGGTGGTCCTGGTGGACCGATTTGACCTTGCGGACCGCGTTCCCCGATTCGTCCTATAGAAAGTTATAATGTCAATGTTATATACGTATCTAAGTCGATGCGTCTGTTTCGTCGATGTACCCGAAGGGCCTTCTGGTCCAATTGGGCCAGGTGATCCTCTATCTCCTTTTGGTCCTGTTTCTCCAGGCGAACCTCGCGAGCCAGGAAGTCCCACTAAACCAGACGGTCCTGGTGTTCCCCTGTCTCCTTTAGATCCAGGCAACCCCTAAGGTTGTTAGATTAATTTACTTATTTAAATAATATAATGTGTAAGGGATTAGGTTACTTTAGAGGCAAAAGAAAATAGGTATGTTTTATAATTTTCTTTCTGAAACTAACACCTTAATCGATGTAAAAATATTCGATTCGAATACATATTTACCGGCGGACCATCTAAACCTTGCGACCCTGGTTCTCCTCTTGGTCCCGTCAATCCCAGCGGACCTGGTGCACCTCTCTCGCCAGGAAATCCCCGTTCACCTCTATTGCCGGGAGTCCCAGGTGGACCAGGTGGTCCCTGAACACCTGCTTCTCCATCTTTTCCCGGAGTCCCTGGGTTACCACTTGCACCTGGAAAACCCTACAATTACATCAAATTATGTAATAAGATTACAGTCTTCTCGCTTCATTTGAAATGATTTCCTAAGTACAGTCACTTTAGACTACAGACAATATATTTATACCTGAAAACCTCTAGGCCCGGGAGGACCGGAAGGTCCCCGTTCGCCATCCGCTCCCGATGGCCCTGGTGAACCTTGGAGTCCAGGTGCTCCTTCCTTTCCTGTATCGCCTCTTGGACCAGGCGGACCAGGACTTCCCGGCTCGCCCGCTTTACCTGGCTCGCCCTTTAACAAATCAAATTTTAGTAGAAAGATACTTTCTTAATCGATAGAGAAAATCAATACCGGATATCCTTTTTCTCCTGTAAGCCCTAATGGCCCAGGTAAACCTTGTATTCCGGGAGGACCCTGTTCACCAGGTTTTCCATCAGCACCTTGAATACCTCGTTCGCCCGGATTACCTGGTTTGCCGGGAGCTCCGGTTCGACCCATCAATCCTCGTGTCCCCTTTCATTTAAACAAATACAATAGTTCGTAATCATAAAATTATTGATATCGAACAATTCTATCTCCATTGATAAAATACCTGTAACCCGGGTGGTCCTGGACGCCCGAGATCTCCTGTAGCTCCTTTTGGACCAATCGGACCTGTAGGTCCACGGTCTCCTGGCTGGCCTATTAAATATTTTTTCGTAGTAAAACAAACTTATATTATATCGATTACGAATAATTGCAATGTACCTTTTGGACCCATGGGTCCATCCGGTCCTGGGAGACCTGGTGCACCCGGTGTCCCACGTTCTCCGGAAGGTCCGGGTACACCGCTAGGACCGCGCATGCCTCGTTTTCCTCGTTTGCCCTCGTTGCCGGGAGGTCCAGGTAAACCGCGAGGTCCCGGAGCTCCCGAATCACCCTTGACCCCACTATCTCCCTTAAATCCTCTTTCTCCAGGGAATCCCTAAAATTAAATTAGTAATCGATATTTTTTTTTATCGTATCGCTACGATGCATTTTATGAAAATTCTGCAAAGTTTCGAGCAATACTTACAGGCATGCCCTTTGCACCTGGAGTTCCAGGGTTACCAGATATTCCAGGTTGCCCGCGAGCACCTGGGAAACCTGGGGCACCTACCAAACCAGATGCTCCAGTGCTTCCTTTCTCTCCTGGTATTCCGTCTTTGCCCTGAGGTCCCTGGGGTCCTGACTCACCAGGTTGTCCGGGACGTCCGGTTTCACCTACACGTTAAAAATGTTAGACACTTGATATACTAAATAATAGATGTAATAGATGTAATACAAGTATTAGCATAGAAATACCTCGCGGACCCTGTATGCCTTGACTTCCTTTTATTCCTTGAGCTCCTTCGTCTCCTTTCGCACCTGGACTACCGGGGAAGNCGTTTGCCCTCGTTGCCGGGAGGTCCAGGTAAACCGCGAGGTCCCGGAGCTCCCGAATCACCCTTGACCCCACTATCTCCCTTAAATCCTCTTTCTCCAGGGAATCCCTAAAATTAAATTAGTAATCGATATTTTTTTTTATCGTATCGCTACGATGCATTTTATGAAAATTCTGCAAAGTTTCGAGCAATACTTACAGGCATGCCCTTTGCACCTGGAGTTCCAGGGTTACCAGATATTCCAGGTTGCCCGCGGGCACCTGGGAAACCTGGGGCACCTACCAAACCAGATGCTCCAGTGCTTCCTTTTTCTCCTGGTATTCCGTCTTTGCCCTGAGGTCCCTGGGGTCCTGACTCACCAGGTTGTCCGGGACGTCCGGTTTCACCTACACGTTAAAAATGTTAGACACTTGATATACTAAATAATAGATGTAATAGATGTAATACAAGTATTAGCATAGAAATACCTCGCGGACCCTGTATGCCTTGACTTCCTTTTATTCCTTGAGCTCCTTCGTCTCCTTTCGCACCCGGACTACCAGGGAAACCAGGAGATCCTGGCTTACCCACTGCACCCTGTAAAACTTACACGTTTGCATTTTGATTATTATCATAATTTTTATTTTACGTACGGGCTGTCCAGGAGGACCAGGAATTCCGTCCACTCCTCTTATTCCCGGAGGCCCAGACGGGCCTTCTCTACCTCTTTCACCTCGAGGACCTGCCGGGCCCTGTGTAAAAATTGTTCGTTTATTAATTCATTAATAAGAACTAAAATTATAAATTGTAGAAATATTCTTTATTAAGTATTTACGCGTCGAGCATACTTACTATTGGACCCACGAGTCCCATCGGTCCGGGTCCACCCATAGATCCTTTTTCACCCGATGTGCCTTGTTCCCCTTTCGCGCCGTCTAATCCTGGGAAACCGCGATGTCCTTTCAGTCCCGGCAGTCCGGGCAATCCTGGGAGACCTCTCGGACCAACTGGACCGGCAGACCCTGGTGGGCCGGGTTCTCCATCGTCACCAGTGCTACCCTAATTCATTATAAAATAGCAATTTCATAACGGAATAACAAAAACTATGTTAAGTGCGTACATCTTTTCCTGCTGAACCGGGTAATCCGCGTGGACCTGGTGCACCTGGAAGGCCTGGTGTCCCGGGCTCTCCAGGCTCTCCTCGCACTCCCTGAAATCCCTGTGGTCCAGGCAAACCTGGTGGACCTATTGCAAGTGTCATGTAAGAAAACTGAATCTGTAGAAACTACAGTAGAAGCTTTGCATATACGTTTCATTTAGCATTAGAATTTTAATAAGAATGAAGATAATCTATATAAGACATTGAGACATTATGAAGACAGTGAGAGAAAGTTACCTGGTGGACCGCGTGGACCTGCAGGACCTACTTGTGCCTGAAGATAAGTTTCTGGACCGTAAAGAGGTGCTGCTGCTCCTGTCGGACCTTTATCTTGATTTGCTTGAGACAGAGCCAATTGTTGGTAATACAATGATACGTCGGGGACGGGTCCTGGTGGTCCCGGAGGTCCTGGTATACCCGGGGTGCCTGGTTGTCCTGGAAAGCCTGCGTCACCTGGACGACCCATGTCTCCAGGTCTACCAGGATCTCCCTAATATTATACAAATTATTATTTTATTCGTTTCATTTTTAGCATTACAATGCATGCGCATCTAGTATTCCACTGGTTATAGCTTACTCTCGGTCCAGGAACAGCTATAGAATTTATCACATTGCTTTCTCCAGGCACGATCTCGGTCGGTGGCTAACAGTGTAAAAAATCAATTTTTTTGACTATATGTACTTATTTATTATTTATATTCGAGTTTTATTTTTGTTACTTACTGCACCACGTTCCACTGTTGTATGCAATTCGTCTAACGATCCTACGATGGTCATAATTGTGAAATACGATTATAAAAGAGGAAACAGTTTCTGTTATCTATGGAAATATGTATGTAATTGAGGATAAACATATTGTAAGCAAAAGAAAACACGATATGAGTTGCGTGCGGTGTAGACTATTGTTCCGTACAAGTCATTCAACAATTATTCATTCAATCAATTCATTTTCATTGTTATGTATAAACAAGTGTAAATAGCGATAGAGAAGAGATATTGATGACGAATATAGTAGACAAATCGATAAGACAGTTGAGAATTAATTATCGCTTGCGAATTCATATAAAATCGTAATAATTTTATAATACCTTGATTGTAAGATTCAATTGTCGTCGATGTGGGTGGATCTGTAGGCAACGTTGGCCTGTAGACATTTGGCAATCCATCTGTGTTTACGTAATATAAATATCAAATTTTTCTCGTATTGCTTTTCATTATTTTATTAAAAAAGTATGATTTTTCAATCGTATTTAAATTTTAATCAAAATAATCGTAAACGTACTCGCAGCGTTGATACCAGATAGAATAGGCGGCGGTGCAGTTGTGGTGGCAGTGTCTAAACATCCAAGTATTATTTTGAAATTATGTTTTATAATTGTAATATTAGTATAATTAATTCTGTAGCAGTTTGTCATAACATGGATATTAAATTAATTTATTGAGTATCGAAAGATCTCAGTAGTTAGAGTTATACTTGGAGGAAGCATTAATAACTGCATTAGTAACACCGGAAGCTTTGGAGATCGGATGCTCCTTTAACGCTTTGCGTAATGCAATTAATCAATTGTGTTGATTGATAAAAATTAGCAAGTAACATTTTTACTATATCAAGTGGTACGCATCTCGGCATCTCAATGTTTTCCGGTAGTAAAACATCGATTATGTACGATCAAATGCAATAAGTCCTTTAAATCATTTGGTCTTATTTATATTGTTAGACGATTTGTGATTTTTAATTTTAATTATCCGTTCTTTAAGCGTTTCCTTAGTATTTCTTCTTTCAAAGAAAGAATACTTAAAAACGATATGAGATATTGTTAATATAAAGCAAATTATTAATGACGCCCTTGTATTTATTAATAAAATTTACTGTAAAATAAGATCTATTTAGCCTGATTGTTATGTAAGATACTAACGCGGATACGTGGAAATTAAATTAATTTTTGTTTAAAGGAAGTATACAGAAATTGAGGATTTTGTGGAGAACATGTTTCTTCGGGGTTGCGCGTTATCCACTAGCTTTTTAGGAGCATTTATTCAAATTCTTTAGCAAATATCTACTTACCATTTGTATCTTCGTAATCGTCGTAGTCGTAATATTCGTAATCGTAGCCACCGTTCACAGGTTGTTGAGCTTGGAGCGGCTTCGAACGCTGTTTTCTAAGCTTCGTGTGTACGGATTCAACCCTGACCAGAAGAAGAACGACGACGACAAACGTTGCGGCCAGCTGAAGGGCCTTCGGCCCCATCGCCAGTCACTATTATAGACAGTAACGTGATCCTAGAGGCAACTCGCCTTCGTCCGAAGCTGAGGACAACTAGACTTGCGACAACTGGCGTGTCATCTATTTAGCAGATGTCTTGTAACTCAAGGGAGGTCATCATCCTCCGTTTTACGATCTACATGCGATCCTCCCACTGTCTTGCTTCGATCTCATCCCTTCTCTTTTGATCCCTTTTTATCCGCCGTCCGACTATCCGCTTGGATTTCTCGTTTATCATTTTTCTATTTTTTTTTCAGGCGTAGATACTTACGTGTTAGAGACTAGGCGATATTTATTGAATCACAAATGTTCGGGTAAGAAATTAAAATTATGGATATTTAAATTAAGAAATCTTTATATTTATTAGAAACTGAGAAGAATAAGTGGTTTTTTAATTTTTACAAATAATAACAGAATGGAAACTTGAACATTATTTTATTTCGCTTCGCTCCTACTTTCATCCTAGATCTATTTTGCGAAATGAAGAGGTCGTCACCCTTTACCAAGAAACTGCATGTGTCTTTTATTGCCATGATCGAGTACGCAGGCCACTTATTCTCTGCCGTTAGATTACGCTTTCGATTTTATCTTCGATCTGGTTCGACCGATTAAAAGCAAAATTGTTCCAAGAAAAAACTTGATTGAGTCATATTCGTTTTCGCTGCGTTTCTGCTTTTCGTCGGTCGCAGTTAGAACACAGTTGTCGATATATGGATACGCGTGACTTCTTAATAAGTTTATTAGACGACAATCATTATTTTGGCCGCATTCCCAGAGCGCGACTTACTTTACAAAGCGTTAACCGTAATAGACTGCATTGACCTAAGTTCCTATATTGTTGTGTCCGACTATAAATCTGAGTTGCCACTGTTTCTAGTAGTAGAATCGGGCCAGGATCTAATAGCTGGACATGGACACGTATTTTTCCATTTTTCGCGTTATTTTTACACAACGAAGTAGAACACCTTTGGGGAAGATATCAAGAAAAGTACACGGTTCATAACTTAATAAATATTTATTGCGTACTGCAATTAAAATATCCAATAAACGAAATAAATAAGTTAATAAAACCATTATTTTTATAATGTAATATATGTCGTCATAAAAAATGTTAAGTAATTCTTAACAGCTGAAACCTCTTTTCTTCTTCAACGTTAATAGTTATCTCTCTTATAGAAACGCATACATCAAATGTATTTTAATGGGAACTACAGATCTTGGAATGTTTGCTGCATCGGTGTCATCGCCACTGCTCTTTTGATTAGAGTACACATATAGTGTATAGAGTGTCATAGTGTTCCCTTTATGGAATATAACGAGGTCAATAGAAATAAAAATTGCTGAGTAATTTAACTTTGACATAAAATAACGAAATACAATTGATTATTTAATAAACTAAACATGACTTATGAAGATCGTTTTCGATAAAATGACGTATATTCCTTTGATGAATTATTAAACGGTAAACTTTCAGGTTCTTCTTCGGCAACCTTGAAGTGCAGAAAAAGGCATAAATGAAAATAAACAAAAGTAATTAAAAATCGTACGACTTACATCGATAAAGACTCCGACAAAAGATTTTTCCATTGTACATAGTTGCATATATTTTTGCACTGAGGATAAACATTTGAGAATTAACACGGGGCGCATAATATTATAGTAAAATCTTTATTCTGGGCAAGAATATGTTTACAAACTTATATTATGTAAAAGTGGTAGCTATTAACATTTGTTAACACAAAAACCTAAAACTGGTCGATTCTCAAAATGAATAATTTATTACCAACTGTGTACTGCCCTAGTTAAACCAAGTAAATTAAATAATGTTGCTCGAAGTTCTGTGATTATTTAACATATAATCTAGGTAATAGAATGAAAATGTAAGTATACGTAAAAAGTAGGATAGTCGAAATGTTGAAAATTCATATTATCGTATGTGCAGTAAATCGTGAAATTCAGAAACATAAAAGAAATTATACATATTAAACTGAAAGATTTTCTTTTCAATTAATGAGTGGGGTGCGTAGTTAAATCGATAGTTAATACTTTACTTTCCAGGCATTCGCCAACCTGTAATTGAACAAAAATCGAAATAGTATTACACGAGAAGAAAGTAAACATTCATATTATCAATCATTTTCAATTATACTTACATCTGGGCAAATGCCAATTAGCGCGTCTGCATGAGAATAAAATTCTTCTTTGAGGGATATGACGATGGTTTGCAAGGAGCACGTTTTGTCGCGTATGTAACTAGCAACCTTTCCTATGTTCGTATTGTCCAACGCAGCATCGATCTCGTCCAATACGAAGAATGGTGCAGGTTGAAAACTGTGGATCGCAAACAACAACGCTAACGCGGCAACAGTCTTCTCTCCACCAGACAAATTAGACATTGGTTGGAATCGTTTTCCTGGTGCCACGCAATTATAATTGATACCATCCAAATAAGGCTCCTCGGGATTCTCTGGTCCAAGAAATGCTTGAGCAGATTGGTTCTTTGCCAAGCTTTTATAAATTGGATCGATTTCATTGGCCACGTGTTCGAAACAGGCCATAAATCTGTCGTGCCTTTCTTTTTTGATCCTCTCGAATTGTGTTTTTGCCTTTTTTGCTTTTTTACGAGATTGTTCAAACTCTTCGTTGGTCTCTTGCAATTTCTCTTTAGCGAGATATAATTTCTGGATCGCCTTCATGTTAGGTGCTTGAATACGTTGAATTGTATTCTGTAAATCGTTGATCGTTCTTGTGAGTTTGTCAGCAGTTTTCTTGGTATCCTCTTCTTCGATATCCTTCAAGTTCTCAGAAAGAAGTGCGTAATCTATAGTTATTCGTTTCTCACGTTCGTACTGTTGCTGCGTACTTAAAGACGAGTCCGTGACTGAAATTTCCGAACCATTTGCCGTGTTAGTTTCACTGGATATGTCTTCCATGTTCCCGTTAAGCATCGGGATCGCGATATCTTCCAACTTGCACTGCATTAGAATATCATGACGTTCAGCTTTTTTCTGTTCAATCTTGGTCTCGATAGCATTCAACTGCTTTTGAGCAGCTTGTATATCTTTCGCTATCGTGCCAACTTCGCGTCTGGCTTTGCCTATCTCTTCCTCTTTCTGATCGACTTCCATCTTCTTCGCGTTTCGTGCCGATCTCAACTGTTCCATCTGAGTTTCGTCGTGATCGATTTCCGCCTTCTGATTCGATTCCGTTTGCCGTGCAGATTCGAGTTTGTCCTCGGCATCCTGAACCGCCCGTTCCCACCGCAACACGTTACTTTCCGTATCGCGTTGTTTCTCAAAATCTAACTGATTAAAAATACGATTACATTGATTTTCGAATTCCATCCTCTTCTTCGCTCTTTCTTGTTGCGCTCGCAACTGCCTTTCTTCATACTGTCGAATGTTCGATACGCCAATCTGTTCGCAGAAACTAGCGAACACATCGTCCTCGACATTGTTCATGTTTTCTTTTATGTTCTGTATCTGCTGATCTCTCTCAGCCATAGTCTTCTCANGTCCAAGAAATGCTTGAGCAGATTGGTTCTTTGCCAAGCTTTTATAAATTGGATCGATTTCATTGGCCACGTGTTCGAAACAGGCCATAAATCTGTCGTGCCTTTCTTTTTTGATCCTCTCGAATTGTGTTTTTGCCTTTTTTGCTTTTTTACGAGATTGTTCAAACTCTTCGTTGGTCTCTTGCAATTTCTCTTTAGCGAGATATAATTTCTGGATCGCCTTCATGTTAGGTGCTTGAATACGTTGAATTGTATTCTGTAAATCGTTGATCGTTCTTGTGAGTTTGTCAGCAGTTTTCTTGGTATCCTCTTCTTCGATATCCTTCAAGTTCTCAGAAAGAAGTGCGTAATCTATAGTTATTCGTTTCTCACGTTCGTACTGTTGCTGCGTACTTAAAGACGAGTCCGTGACTGAAATTTCCGAACCATTTGCCGTGTTAGTTTCACTGGATATGTCTTCCATGTTCCCGTTAAGCATCGGGATCGCGATATCTTCCAACTTGCACTGCATTAGAATATCATGACGTTCAGCTTTTTTCTGTTCAATCTTGGTCTCGATAGCATTCAACTGCTTTTGAGCAGCTTGTATATCTTTCGCTATCGTGCCAACTTCGCGTCTGGCTTTGCCTATCTCTTCCTCTTTCTGATCGACTTCCATCTTCTTCGCGTTTCGTGCCGATCTCAACTGTTCCATCTGAGTTTCGTCGTGATCGATTTCCGCCTTCTGATTCGATTCCGTTTGCCGTGCAGATTCGAGTTTGTCCTCGGCATCCTGAACCGCCCGTTCCCACCGCAACACGTTACTTTCCGTATCGCGTTGTTTCTCAAAATCTAACTGATTAAAAATACGATTACATTGATTTTCGAATTCCATCCTCTTCTTCGCTCTTTCTTGTTGCGCTCGCAACTGCCTTTCTTCATACTGTCGAATGTTCGATACGCCAATCTGTTCGCAGAAACTAGCGAACACATCGTCCTCGACATTGTTCATGTTTTCTTTTATGTTCTGTATCTGCTGATCTCTCTCAGCCATAGTCTTCTCAATCGCGGCTATTGTTGGTCCAAACTTATCTAATTCATTTTGCAGAGATTCCAACTCTGCGTCTAGCTCCGCAATTTGCTTCTGCGTTGCAGTTAAATCACTTTTATTATACTTCAAACGCGTCTCCAGTCCGCGTATCTGCGACTCGACAGTATTTAATTCTGATTCCTTTCGCGATTTCTTCAACGATTCACGCAACTCCTCGGTCAGTTTCTCTTTTTGTGCCTTCAACTGAGACATTTGTTTCTCGTCCCATCTTTTTGCCTTCTTCGCGAGATCCAAGCTACCACCCGAGATAATTCCTGCCTTCTGATAAAAAGTGCCATCCAGTGCCACGCAATCGTATCTAGCTTTCTTGTCCATCTCGTAAGCTACTTTATTTGCATCCTCGGGAGTCTCGCATACGAGCGCATTATTCGTTGCGAATAATACAGCCCTGTCGATGTCTTTGGGTGAAAAATGCAACACATCGTATAATAATTTCACATTCTTCGGTTCTTGTATAGTCCTTAGCCTGTCTTTGAGAGGTTTAGCTTGAATATAATCAAGAGGAAGAAATGTTTCTGGTTCGAGGTACTGTTCCTTCAGATACTGAATACATTGCCTAGCCGTTCTCTCAGTGTCAACAACGATAGCTTCCATGTACTTGCCGAGAACTTTTGTGATCGCAACGTTATACCTTTTATGAATGGGTTCGCACATATTGTACATACGATCGTAAACTCCGGGGAAAAGACGTTTAAAATTTTCAACTATTTCCGTTTTCTTTTTAGTTCGCGATACCTCGTGTTTGTCAACCTTCGCGTCGCCCAACTGTTCAGAAATACTTTCCAACTCTCGCTGTAGATTTTGTATTTTGTCTTTCGACGTACCGACATCGGCTTGTAAATCGGCTTGCAACTTTTTTTGATCTTCTAAGGCAGCTTCCGAGGTTCTTATATACTCCTCTAACTTCTCGACTCTCTTAACAGCTTCGTCTCGCATGTGACCTTTCTGTTTGTGCTTATTTTCTATTTCCATTTTCTTCCTCCCCTCGTTATCGAGCCTATCCTGATCCGATTTCTGTTCACGATTGACGGAGTCGAGAAGTTGTAAATATCTCGCTGACTGCTTGCCTGCTTCCTCTTTCAACCGATTATATTCTCTGACTTGTTCGTCTTCCAGCTGTACATCTCTACCTTGCGATTGTGATTGTCCTGCAACACTAGCCTCGTAAGCCGCTTTAGCTTCTTCTACTTTCTGCAATTCTTCTTGAAGTTCGTGTATATCTTTTTTGTGAGCTTCATCCGCGATGCGTGCCTGAGCCAAAGATTTCTTGGCAGACTCAACCTTTTTCTGCATGTGTGCAACACGTTCCTTTGCTTTGATAAACGTTGGTCTCTTCCTTGTTATCTCAACCTCTACTTCCCTAATATCCTGTTCGATTTTAGCTAAGTCTCTCCCCAATTTCCCGGCCTCCTTCTTCTTTTCTTTTACCACTTCCTCTGCCTTTTCCTTCTTCTTCTCCATCTTTTCTATCTCATGTTGCTTCTTCTTTTGCAGATCTTCTAAATTCTCTGTACTTTTCTCATTATGAAAAAGGCGAAACAATTGCAGCTCTACTTGCTTTTCAACATATTCTTCTTTCAGACGTTGATATTTTTCAGCTTCTTCTTTTTCCAGTTTTGCTTCTTTCCTCTCCGCAGCGATACCTTTCTTTTTCTGATATGAGAACTGAGTTTCTTGTTCAGCTTTTAACATCTCTGTTCTCAGTCTTTCGTATTCTGCTTTCAATGCTCCAGAGTTGCTGATCTCTTCGAAAAGGGCAGTTCGCTCTTTCGGATTTTTCATAGCTATCGATTCGACAGCTCCTTGAAATACCAAAAAGTTCTTTGCCTTCACATTAATGCCAAGCTGTTCTAATTCATTGAGATACACTTGGCTAGTGACTATATTATTATTTATTCTGTGTTCTGAGGAAGATCCTTGTACAGAACGTATAAAACTTTTCTCGGTGCCATCTTCTAGAGCAAATACAGCAGTTACGGAAGCACTGCAATTCAAAGTGAAAAGAAAATGTTACACTTTATCATCACGAATTCCTTGATCAAGAATAAGATACATGACGTTTAAAATTGACAACTACCTCCGAGCAACTGGCATTCCAATAGAAGCCCCGTGTATCAACTCACTGAATCTCTTGACACGTAAGCTGCTTGTTTTCTCTCCCATAACGAAACTGATCGCGTCCATAAAATTTGACTTACCTGCGTTAAAAATAGTGAATGGAACACAGGGTAAGCGTTAAATAATCGTTCGTATTGGTTGCACGTCGAAAGAGGGTATAACCTACCAGATCCATTTGGCCCAACAACAGCCGTGAACGATTTTAGAGGACCTATAATAAGCTTTCCCTTGTATGACTTAAAGTTCTCTACTTCGATGTGTTTCAGAAAAGCCGGCATTTTCGAAACTATTTTGACGAAACTCTCAAGTAGCAAAGTAACATATAATTGGCGCCATAAAATTTCCCACACAAACAAACATTATACATCAACAATTGAGTCCTCGATGGCTCTGAAACTAGCCACATCAGACAGGAAATGACATGACAGTGCTCACGCCCGGGATTTCGTGATTTCTGTACAGGTGCTGCTCCAAGAGACCAACTTTGGAAAGACTTCCGTTATGCAGGATAAACTACAGAAAAGTTTGTAATGTTTTACATTATCCGTTAAAATATATTGCCACCGAAGTAAGAAATAGAAACCGAAACACTCGTCGATATTGAATCAACCGTATTTGAGAGTTTGATCTCGAATGACATTCGCAGTTTTCGATAACGTTGTACAGTTAGCTTACCGACTACAGAGCTTAGTTAGTAAGCGATTAACAATCGGTCTATTATCAATGGCCGACACAACTGTCTTCTGTAAACCATTCGTAAGCAAATATTTTTGTTTATAATTCAATTTCGTTCTCTTATTCTTTGCTACAATACTCTTTGTTATTAATTGCAGTTAATCCGGCGTATGCAAATTAGTAAGTCCCATGGTTTGCTTCTATGACTGTTTCACGTTTTTCTTTCTCCGTTCGTGCGTGAATCCGACTCGAATCCTGTGCATACAAAGGAAATCAATCACGTCGCACGCACTCGACGCACATTGCTGTTAATGTGCACGAGTTCGAGCCCGAATCAACCAGCGTGGCAGGCGCAGGACGAAGGGTTCCAGGATTAGGGTGAGTACCTGTTTTCAAGATAATTACTCCTGGAAGTGGATGGAACAGCGGTTTACTAAGCGTCTCGCGCTAATCAAGAATGACAAGAAGACAAGCTTGCGAAGCGAGCGGATACGCTATATCCGTTCAGTTGCAAATATACATACGCACATCTTCTATATTCAAACATAGAATTGCATTAGGAAATATACCGAGTATTAGGTAGTTATAATTAGCGTTTAACTACCCTTCCACGTTAGCCAGGGACTTGTTTGGCTATTTCGATCTGAATGAAAGGGTGTATTCTTAGAAGAAACTTTTGTTTTATGCGCGGAGATGATTGGCTGTAGTTATTTCGGTTAGGCGTGGAGGGAAAGGGACAAGTTATCTCTTTTCAAGACGTTGAAATTCTCGGCGTGAATCGTTTGTCGGGGACACCTTTGAGACGGAAGCAATTTTCCGACGCCATCGGGCGTAACGCTAACACTTTTTGTCGAGATTGTAGCCCCTTTTTCCCGTGGATTCGTAGCGCGGGATAATAAGGTTCCCCGCTGTTTCGTCTGCTCGAGAGTATTTGCTTTAATCGTACGGTCGATCCCGATGGTACGGGAGTTCGATTAAACGGGCTTGATTTTATGGTTCTACGGTTATTCGAACCGGTATTAGTCCGGCGGATCTTCATTAACTGATGCACCAGGATGTGCGAGGTGTTCTGCGATTGCTGGGTAACTCGTTAATTAATTCGTTAGCGAAGTTCGTTAAACGAATCGACGCTGGGTTTTTTAAGCGAAGCGCGTGCGGGTTTCGAACCTTGTTTCCTCTTTATCAATCTTTCACCGTTAGCAATTCTCAGACACTGTCACGTTAACTGCATTACGCAACTTTCTGTTATCGAATTCCGTTCTATAATTCCGTGCGCACCGAGTTGCGCCGGGGAAATTGCATCTCGGCATAGGATTAGGAACTTGACGAGTGCCAGTGCGAGCGCACTTGTTCGAGTAATTATCGAGCGATGCATACAGAGCGTGGCCGATCTCTGGGGGATTAATTAACTCGTTCTGCTCGCTGGACACCGGCTCATTACGTGGATCGAAACACGCTTCGTCAGTGTTTTACGATCCTCTCGTCCTTGCACGCGCTTGTTCAGCTTTTTTTCTCGTCCGATACTCCTTTAATGCCCCCTCGGTCCTACAGCCAATTAAACTATTGTTTCCCAATCGTTTACGAGGCGTGGTGCCCATTTAGATAGATTTTAAATTAGAGACGCCGCGGAATGTTCTCCGCATAGATTTCACGGCTACGTATTTTGATCACATAAATTTCAATTTTAAATAGACGGCCGGCGCAAAAGGAAAATGCGACGAGGTGCGCAGGTAGCTGAACGCTCAGGAAGTGGGCGTAAAAAAAAAATGCAAGGGGGAGGGTTGCTCGCAGGCCGCGATTATGGTATCTGGCTTGATTAAAAGGCTATCCGGTGGAAGCGTTATTGATTTTGGCCGATGCTTTTAAAGTGGCTACGCGGCCCAACTACGAATTAGTGTAAAAGCGTGCCCCGGCGACCGGGGATAGACCCCGAAACGGCAGATTTTTCGTGCTAAATTAGCTGACCGCCGAGCGTCATTTTCCACCTCGTGCGAGGATTCAATTTTTAGAATCCGCCGGTTGATACGATTATCCGTGCGACGGACGACGCCTCGAGGATTTATTTTTAATTCGTACGGTCTAACAAAATTTCGAATTTTCATTCTCATCGAATATCCGAGATTACGTTGGCGTCGAGGGAGATTTAAAAAAAATACTGGAATTTAGTTCCTCATTGAAACACCTCCGTGGAACGTACGTACGTATATGTATACAGTAGATTTTTACACGTCGAATCGAAATTAAAATTCGATAGCGTACATAGGTGTCGCAATTGCGTTGTTTTTTTAACCACGGTCGCGGATGCTGCGACGAGCGTTAAAGGGGATGAAGCGCGGCGCGTGACACAGATTTAGATAAAAGTATAGCCGGCTGACCGTTCAGCCCCCGGGGCGGCGGGCTTAAGCGCGGAATTATAGAATTAGAATCGACGAGATCGCGATATCCCTTTATCGTGCTTCACCACTGGCGTCGCGCGGTTTTCGAGGGGACGACATTTTCTTTTTCTCTTTTTTTCATACGCGACAAGGAGGGTGACGGGTGAAAGGAGAGCTCGCGGCGAGCATAGGTGAGCGGGACGCGAAAAAGTGGAAGCGCAGGGGTTGAGGGCTTGATTTCCGAGAAATAAATCCGCTGATGCTCGATGTACACGCGCCGGCAGGAACGACGTCCGCTGCTATTGTACGTACACCCGCGGGATTTCCATAATTTGAATTGTAAAAGTATTCGCCCGCCAATTGCAGCCACCGAATTTATGCAGTCCGCCCCCGTCTCTCGAGGGTCGAGGGAGACTTCGCACGAAACCGAATATCGACGCGTGCTCCCGAAATTTATCGTAGACACTCACTCGCGGACTAAAAACTCCTTTTATGCGTCTAATACGACGCTTGCCTTAGGATTATTCTCGCCGAAAGAAGTTCGTAACTCTCGCGATAACGCGGACGCTTATTATTCCGATTGTATTGGACGACCGTAGGGGAATCGTTCGGAATATAATATGTATGTCCAGGAAAAGGGAGAATAATTGCGTCTGGCTAGAAGTTTATCGAGGAAAGTTTCTTTGATGACAGCATAGAAAGGAACAATTTTTTTTTACTACCCCGTCTACTGTAATCAACGGAAGTGTAGTTTACTTATCATTCGAATCGATTCGAACTCGACACGTTTTTCATTCGACGCGAAATAGTAAAAGTTATTCGTCTTACAACGCGCATCTCGCGTCGTAGCAAAAAGCAGCGGCAGATAAGCCCGACAACTTAGCCGCTAAGCCTTTCTTCCTCGGGATTATCAGCTCAACCTCGGCTCCTCTCACGGTATATACGAATCCGTCGTTCGGCGCTACCCCTCGTTCCTCCGGACAATACTCGCCGCCCAACCCCCGGTTCTCGTTTCATCTCCGTTCGTATCGCTCGGTGCCTCTTCGACTTTCCCTTCCCTCAGAACGTGTGTGTGCTCTCGTTCTCTGGTATCCCCGAAGTCTGCCGTGACAGACAGCTTCGAGGGGATGACGTTCGTTCGCCGGACGAATCCCAGGAACGTACGGTTGCTCGGAGAAATCTCTACTTTACGTCACACGATTCGTCGACCGAAACGTTCGTTAACGAGCGAGCAGGTTCAGATATTTAATGAAAATACGACAGACTTGACACAGATCTGTTCCAGTCGTTCTTTCGTACGGCTTCTTGATACATTAAGTTTCCAGCTATGGAAATTTGAGTTTGTTTTATGAAGAGATAACAGTCTTCTTCCCCTTTTTTTCTTTCACGTTTTTATGGGTTTCGCGATGGAGAGACTGTAGAGATTTTATTGGTAGCATCGTTTTAACGATTCGTTGACGGTTTTAGTAGCCCGTTTTTTACGGCACTGGTTCTTGAGAAGGAGACCTCGTCTTTGTCACCCTAATTCTGCGGAGGGAAATCAAGGGAATGCGTGGCGGGGGAGACGACGAGGAAGAACACTGTGACATTCGACGTAGAATCTTGATTAAATAAACATGAAGAAAGCCGTTCGTCACGCGGTTGGGGGAGTACGACCCACTGACACGAAAGAATCACTACGAACTTGGAACCGTGTTTTCGAGGGGATGCAAGATCATCGAGGGTACGGCCGTCATTATGTATGAACTTCGGGAACTAACAATGGACGACAATTAGAACCCGATTCGGTGGACGAAATAGAATTCGACGTCTGTCACGGAAAGGAGAAGTAGAAGTTTTAAGTAAAATTGTAAATTAATAAGGATTAGCCGGTTCCGATCGATGGCACTTAAAATTCGTTAACGTCGTTCGACCACCGGCAGCGTAGTTTCGCAAATTGCGCAACTTTTCCCTATTGTCGACTACCGTTAAACTCGTTACGGCCGCGTTTAATCGAAGTAGTCATCAATGCTCCACGGAGACAGTATTAACGCGTAATTTATTCGCCGGAACTTTCCGAATCTAATCGCGCCCGGTTTCTGCTCTCGCGTAATTTTCCGATCCCCATATCGAATTCGGGAATTAACAAAGTTGGATCCCTCGGCCATCGCGTCGCCCGCGTAGTTTTCGAGCCCCGTCGGAAGTTAATTCGGGCATCGATACATCGAGCGGAAGATTAATTCTGTAGCAGTTTGGGCGGGGCTCGCGAGATGAAAGCGGCGGGGCTCGCGCGACAGGGTTGAACCGTATCCAATTCTCGCGAGGGAGGGTCCTCGCATCGTTGCGTCGTCTTATCGGGATGATTTAAAGGTGGATACGGCGCGGTATATCGCGCGGAAGAAATGCATCACAGCGTGCGAGTACGTACCTACTTCTCGTCTAGATTTACGGGGATCGTCGAGGAGCGTTTCTGGCCTTCTTCCCTTAAAACCCGGCAGGAATTCGCAGCCTTATTCTCGCTTCCGCGCTCTCCTCACGAGTTCCGTGCGCTGGAAATCGATTTACGGTCTAGCGAAATGGCCGCGTTTCCTCAAGGATAAATAGGAATTTTATGAATATATTCACGCGAGTTTCGAACAATGGAGCGACTAATAATACCTTAACGCGCGCGTCCTATCGGGCGACCGCGCCTCCGCCGAAGGAGGACGAGAAGAAGAGGATGAAACAGGTGAAAAAGATGGGTGGAGGTAGCGGCGTGTCGGACAAGGAACGGGGGAGGGCAGAAAACCGGCATAAATCACAATTATAATCAACGTGCACGAAAGTTACACCGGGTTCGTCCCCTTTGGCCCGGCGACGAGTCGCTGCCGGCGCGGCGTCCCATGAAAATTTATCGTCCAACTTCGGTTTCCTTCAAGGTCGGCGTCTGCTTTGCATACATCGCTTCTTTCACGGTTTTCCCGAGGAAAAACCGTCACGGTGCTCGCGTCTCACCGGAAGCGAAGCGAGAACAAAAAGCCGAGGATAAAAAGGAAGCTATTTCGCGGATTCGCCGAGCGTTTCTTTTCGGGCTAACCGGGAACCTCGTGACTCGGAAACGAACCGATAAAAAGTATGATACCCCCGCAATCATCTATTTATTTATTCGGAGAACAAAATGGAAATTTCTTCTTCGTCGCGGAACAAACGAATAGCGACTTAATCAAGTAGTCGCGGAGTTCCGTAGTTATCGTTGAACGTTACCGCTGCGAGAGGCTGAGAGGAATCCATTGTCGTACAGTGGCAACAATGCCGATGGAAAGATTATTAATAGTTCGCGACCGGCACAAAATCGATCCGGGTCTCGTCGGACGGGAAGACGCTCGTAGCTTTCGCCAAGACGGCGCGCGGCAAAAGAAACGACGAAGTGCGTCGCGGAACTCGGGGAACCGCCGTCGTCACCGCCGGTACGATCGAAGTGGATTTCTTCTAGAGCGGGTAATCGGGCGAACGTGAGGACGCGAGAATCCTCGGTACAAAGTGCTTCCCTCGCCGCTGAACGGTATCGAATTGCGCGTCGAATCGAATCAATCGGGAGCATCGCAATTCAAAGTGCAGGCACGGAGAGCCTGACCGACGAGAGGCGCGTGCAAAGCGGTCGGGGGGTTGCCTGGAAATCTAGTTTCTTCGTTAGGAAGCCCTTTAAAGAGAGACGGAGAAGAGGAAATCGGCCGCTCTTGGGACGCAGTGATTCACTTTGCGTCACTTCGCCGGAATGGTACTCGATCGGACGTGAACGCGGAGGTGGAGACGCGCAAATTGCGAGGACCGAGAGCGTACACGGATCGGTAAGAATTGGCCGGATCCGAGGCAATCGGGGAACGACGTTAATTCGCCGAAGGAGACAATGAGCAAGGGGCAATTAGGAGCGATGACAAATCACGAATTAATCGACGACAATTAATTCAAGGCTGCAGGGTACAATCGTCGTCGGTGAATTTAATTTCAGGCCAGACTACTCTTGTTACGCTGCTTAACGATGTAACAAGTTCCACGGAATTAATTCGCGAGCAAACCCGCGCGTTCGCACCGCCGTTTCCACGTTTTTCGATGCCATCGATCGTTTTTTATTAGAGATTCGGAAATTTGTGCCGTTTCCGCTCCTATTGCCGTCTCCGTCGGCCCGACGTACCGTCCGACGCATCCCCCTTGCGAATAAGTCGTTCGACGGTATGTAGTGACGTAATTTCTGCTCGGTTCGATCCCGGGAAGCAGAGATGAATTATTCCGCGAGTAATGGCGAACAATTGAGATACCCTTAGCCGCGTCGCCGGGGGCGGTCTAGGTCCTCGGGAGAGACCCTGAAAAATTAACATTATCCCATCCCTCGGTCGCGCAGGGGGAAGAAATCGTCGAGAAGAGACAGAGAATAGCCCATGGGTGGAGGCGAGCTTAACGTAGCGATGATTTGAAATCGATAACGAGGAGCCTACACGGAGTCACGGTGAAGTGAATCTCTCCCTATCGCGTAGGCCGTAAGCCAGCAAAGAGCAAAAGACGAACCGCATTAGCGTCGAGCGGAAGCAGCGTGCGCCGGCCCTTCAAAGAGTCGGCTAACCCTCGAACGAGCAACGAGTATCTAGTCTCGAGCAACGCGTAGGAAGAGGAGAAGCATCGGAGATAGCTCTCGGATTCGAGTNCCGGCCCTTCAAAGAGTCGGCTAACCCTCGAACGAGCAACGAGTATCTAGACTCGAGCAACGCGTAGGAAGAGGAGAAGCATCGGTGATAGCTCTCGGATTCGAGAACGTAAACGCCGCGTACACGCATTATAAATTAACAAATAGACGATTCGGAAACGACGACTCGAATGTCCGAAAAATTGAACGTCGCCGAGTTATTTACAAGCGTTGACGCAGTTGCATCTACCGTGCTGCTACCGCGAGGCTCCGTTTTACTGGATTCTCTTGTCTGCGATCAAAGATTTCTATCTCGGGATGCTGCGGCGAGGGTTCACGATCGACGATAGGAGAGTAGGAGAGGCCGATGTTCGCTACCGAGTTCCGTGGTCGACTGACGGTCCTCGATCGCCAGATACCGCGCGGCCCGTGCAAACCGAATAGTAGAATGAATTAATGCCGCGATACGATATGCTGGCTTTATGTTAATAGTTGCTGCGTCCGCGACGCGACTCGCATTCGCGAACAGGGAACACTGATGGATGTTTCGCGGTTGCGGTAAGATAAATCGTTCTACCATTGGCGTAACGATTTCGATGGCACCGCGATAAGGAGTTGGCCGGCCAGCGAGATGTAGGAAGACGGCCAGCAAAGAGGAACGCGGCCGCAAACTCGTAAATAGGAGTCCGTTCGCATTTGTTTCGTTCGTGGTTAACAACGCGAAATAGACAGCGATTTCGAACAATTTCGACGGCCTTCGCTCCGCGCGAAAATCGACTCTAATTTCCCTGTAGCTCCGATTGGAAAGCCGCGGTTTAGACTCGGAATTTCGGAGCGTGAAAAGGGAAAGGTAAACCGTACCTACTTTTGGAATTCCCACTTATCGCGGAGAACGAAGCGACGAGCTCGTCCCGACGCGACGCAGCGACGACGCGAGCATTAGCATACTTAATGGGGCTTTGTTTGGCCAAGTTGAACTACGAATGTTGCCAGCGACACGGTTCGTTAAGTTGACCGAATCAAATTACATGAATTTACTGTCCCGACGCCTCCGTGGTATTTCATCGTGGATCTATAGCATACCGAGGTCCGTTCTCTCTCTCCGCGGACCAGCTGAATCAATTCCTGCAGGACCTTCGCTCTCTTCTTCCTCCCGCGTTCATTCGTTAAAGCTCAACGACGCATTTAGTTAGAATAATAATTCGGGCCACATCTAGGACCTCTTCGGTTTGCTTTAGGAACGGCCGGCCCGTTATCGAATCACGTGACCCGGTCGATTAACAGGCCGAATCTCGAGCCGCTCTCTTAACGAACCAGACGACGAATATTAGTAGTCGATTCCTCGACTAATTATTTAGCTCAGCGCGGAGTATAGCGTATAAAATTAATGAGCGCCCGTCGGAGGAGAAAAATAGCGATTTAACGAAGCTATCGAGCGGGATCGGCCGAAGATGTTAGATAAAAGCGTCGGTGGTATCGCGATAAAAGAGATCGAACATCGATGGTAACGCGGCACGGTAATTTGCTGCATAATTCCCGCGCTTCCGGCTAGGATTAAATCACCAATTAGTACTAATGTTGCGCAGGGGCTCTGGCAGTGGTATAGGCAAAGCGGCCGGCCGAGGCGCACGGAAGCGCTACCGGCCAAGTGACCGATGAGTCATTGTCATTAGGCGAACCGTGTCTGGAAACTGTTCGCGTTGGCAAGGGTTGACGTTAACGGATCGTCTTGCGCGCGGGCGATGGTCCGCGGTGTGCGATTCGTCATTGTAATCGTAATAATTTCGGCGGATCGGGAAACGAACGGAATCTCGGGAATTCAGACCGCGTTCAATGGTGAAATTTAACGGTGTCCCGGCTTCGGGACCTCTCGCCGCCGTTCTCCCTGGCCTTTTCGTCGTTTTACGGCTTCATTAGGGGCAAGGGTTCCCGTTTAATAATTCATCAAGGCCGCAACCATGCCGCAGCCTCCGCCCGATGCCGGGTGTAACAGGCGCTGCAGCTAGCTCTTCGACAGTCGTAACTCTTCTTGAGAAAGAAATTTGTTTGCTCTTAGAGAACGATGCTTCTCGACCGAATTCTTTTTCTCGTCGAACTCTCGGCTCTTGGACACGACAAAAAAAGATCGTTTGAGAA